>JARJDQ010008232.1:0-17213 GCA_030264215.1 Geostiba sp. GC000077 | reverse complement strand
CATCGCAAACTTTGTAATTTTATTTTGGCCGTTTGGAGACTTCAAGAAAATCGCAAAAAAATCTCACAAGTGTAACTTTTCATAAAGAACAACATATATTTTGTTCAGCATATCACAGAACAAGCCTGTTGCAAGTATAATTTCTAAGTAACTATGGTAACCAACATTTGTTACCCTGGTTTCAATTCTTGGTTAGAAATTGTTCGTGGAATTGTGCAAGAAAATGTATCGTGTAAGACGACCCTAAAACGGGTCTTTAATTAAATCAATAAGGTCCAAACTGAGTTAAATAAAAATTAATGTCATATTATATTTTAGTTTTCAGTTTCGGTAATACAAAATTGTATATGTATTAATAGATATGCCCGGCGATTTGGAAACGTGGCGTGCTAAAATTTGCGTGTGAAGGTCATTTGAAATCGAATTTGTTGATAGTGCTTTTTGCTAGGAGTGCAAAATATTCACAATTCGCAAATATTTAAAAATATCTGCTCCAAAACGGTCAAAGGATTTAAATTAAATTTATTGAAACTCAATATGGCATTTATTTGTCGAGCCGCCTGCTGCTGAATGGAAGTTATATATTATATTGAAGGATATAATTGACAATACAATTAAGACTGGCGTGAATAACACTTCCTCTTTCCCTTCGGTATTCTGTGTTTCGTGTTTGTGTTGAACGCGCAATAACAACGACAAATGGAAGTTGAGGTAGCATTGACCGTAACCCCAAGCAACTAACAAACCGTAGCAAAGGGTCGTAGACAAGGTCATGCGCACTGCGCAGTGAAATTAATTACCCTAATTCATGTAATAGCAAAGAAACACCAGCACAACAGGTGTAGCATAAATACTTTATTCAATATTAAGCGAACGAAGAATTGCATAATACATGTGGCAGCCACAGCAACATTATCATTAAGTGACTAATTTTCTAATATTTTGTTCGGTGTGTCCTTATACTTATTACCTATACGATAGCCATCGTTGTCGTTTTGTCATTGGTTTATTTTGGTTCACATTTGCGATAGTATCATAATCAAACATACGATATCAATAATCTGTAAAACACGACGACGTATAGGTATATTGGATAATAATCATTAAACTGGTGTTTACCTGTAAGAATGTGTATACCGTCATACAGCCACCGATTTCGAGAGATATCCTTCTGATATTTTCGACAACAGTTACGGCACATCCGTTTAACTCCTGCATGCTAGGACTGTAGAAAATGCGATCACACAGGGACCCATTGTGCAGGACCAGATCGTCGGATTGGTAATCGTTGACGTCGTTAATTCCACAACAGCTAAACTACAATAATCAAGGGAAACAAACAAAAAATGAAGAACTGTGTACAGTTTGTAGACGCGAAAAAGTCACTAAACATGGAGAATTTTGGTTTTCTTTTATTTTTAAGTTACGGGCTTGAAGCCATGCCAGGCGTACCAACTAAAAAGATTGCAGATACAAATTTGACAACTGCATTGTTCTTTAATAATTGTTTAATCGTTTAAAACGGTGGCCATGTTAAAACAAATGAAAACATGATAATTTATAATTGAGTACGCCGCTAGACTATTCAATTTAAAATTTGTATCAAATAAATCATGGTTGCCTATACTGTCAACGCAATTTCCATAGCTAGGCACTAGTTTCTACGTTTCTATAGTAACTCTTTCGAGTAGATAAACAGTATGTTCTTGTAAGTTATATTTAAAAATTTCAATATTCAATGTAACGATTCCAGAGAACGAGAAACGACGACTAGATTAATTAAAATAGTGTTTTCTTTAATGTTTATAATGTTCATGTCTATGAGAATGTTGATTGAATGTTGATTTGTGTCCTTATACGTTGTGTCCGCCATGTTGCTGTATTGTTTTGTTGCATCTTAATCATGACATGTGATTGTCGCCAAAGTGGATGTTCTTGTAACTTTGTCATACTATAGACAGGCCTTCTGATTGTGTTTGTGGTCTGTGTTAAGACTTATTTATGTCACATCACTGAAAAACGCCCACATTTGAGTCACTTCTGTACAATGTCACACTCATTCGATTCACCAAACTCACGTGCTGTTCAATGACGTAAAATTCTGACCGGGTTTTCGCATCAGTGTGCAACAATTTAGTCATTTTCAAGCGTGTTTTTGTGGTGGACGCTTCTGTCACTTCCGTCACGTTCAGGAACGCCAGGACACCGATTGTTAACTCAACCGCTAGCAAGAGCGCTAAGAATATGATGTACTGAAAACAAAATGGCGTCCATTAACGTCCGCAAGATGGCGATGGTGGTGTTGTGGTGTATATAGTATACACCCCAACTTAATATATTAATATAGTAATAGTGACTTATTTCGTATTTACCACTTTGAGTGATGTTCGACTGCAATTTCGTACGATGTAGCATCCGACCAAAGATGAAATCAGACTAATCGCACCAAGAATGATCAGCACCGTCGGTAGCTTTAGGAAACTTATTCGCGTCACGTAAATTTCAATCAGCGACAAATCATCGATGTACACAATGCCCAGTCCCACCAAGGACGCGCTCAACAACTAAAAATGTCAAATATGTAGAACAGTGAAACATTGAATTACATTAACACTAAAAATATGTACTAGCGTATTTTAAAGACTTACAGCAAAGATAAAGTTGAGAGCAATGAGCAACGCTTGCAGGACGTTTTCGTTAATTGGAATCTTCATCTTTTTTTTTGTACTGATGTGAATCCCAAACTTATAAGTCTTATAACGAAATTACTTTTATGAAGCACACCAATGTTGTGCAGCCATTTTGTTGTCGGTTATGAGAAATAGAGAAGTTATACAACCTTTCTATTATCGTTGTCAACTCTCAACTGCAATGAAAGCCACTGTGTGCACCAACACACGCACGCCTAGAAAAATTAATCGTAATTGTACATTTTCGAGCGTATGCTGCGATTACCTGTCGGGTCGGCGTAATAAGCCAAAAAGCTGGGGATAATGCTGGCTCAGTTTGCGTTGGTCATCGGCGCTGGGTAATAACATGAATGATGCAGAATACATAGGTAAATCTCGCGAAAAGCGACGCTTTTGTTTCACATCGTCCGCATCATCGTAACGTGATTTATTCGAAATGTGCGTGCTTCGCGGATGATAAGATAAGCGGAGATGGTTTTTGATCATGAGTTTATTAAGTGTTTATGTCACCGCACTAACACACACAAACCTACATATTAAGCAAAATACAGCAGGATTTGCAAAACTATAGTAGTAGTGGTGCTCCCCAATCTGTTATTATTTAGTCTATTAATTAATAACACTAATGAACGAATCAACAATACCATATGGAGTCTGGGCTTTTACGCGTTGACATTATATTAATTACAAAAGTTCTTTAACCTCAAATATGCGCTCTTGCTCGAGCTCTTGCTCTTGCTTTTATTTGCACCCATTAAAAATAATAAATAGAAATAAAACATTCGTAAAAAAAATAAATATGCGTGGAATAAACTATAAAAAAGTAAAAACGATTCATATTTCATCGGTAGAATACAAAAAACAGTCAATTCGTCAACTTTGTCCTTGAAAACTTTACATATCGTAGATTTTCTAGCATTGTAACTAAATCCCAATAATTACAACGAACAATTATTATACTATACTATATGAATCCTAGTTGTTATTTTGTTGGTTTTGAGTTTTATCTTCCTCGATCTGCAAGCTGGAATGGCCAGTGCTGCAGGGAATGCTGGGAATCTGAAAGCCCTGCTTTGCAAACCCTGAATATCCAGGCGTCGGTTGTGCTGGCTGTGTTTTCTCTGGTGTGATATCTTTTGCATCTGAAAACTCATTCTGTGCATCCTCCTCACATTCATCTTCCTCATTGGCCAACGCCAACTGAGCGTCATCTTCAACAGCGGCAACAGTGGCAACAGCGGCAGTTGGCTTATTCAGCGGCAACACAAATTCTGGTATATTGACAGTGGGAAACATCACCGGATGCGAGGCATCGCTCAACGTGGTCGGGGAGAAGGGATCTTGCATAAAGTGACGTTTATCGGGGGTGAGATCTTCAGCAGTACTGTTGTCTGCACTGATATCAGAGTAATCAATGTCATAGTTAATATTTGACAAACTAGAAGTATTTCTTAATTCATTCTCATCTGTTGGACTTGCAAAGTTTAACAAGTCACTTTCCTCATAAGGAGCATCAGGAGATTGTACTTGCACCACTGTTGGCTCTCTTTCATTGGTTGCAGTTTCAAGTTTAACTGGAGTGGAGAGTGATGTTGATGCCTCCAAATCTGGCACAGCTGGTCTTGGTACAATATCGAGCTTGAAAGTCGCTTTCTTATCCAAAGCCACTTGGAGATTTTTCAGGTTATATTCATAGAATTTTGTTTCAACGTCTTTAACGTCTTTCAGGACCAGTGCAGGTGCAGGTGATCTTTCCCCATGATTAACTTTCTTTGTTAAAAGCTTCAACATTGGTAGCTCCTTCCTTGGCTTTATTATCAATGGTGTGCGAGCAATAACAGCTTTAACAGTTGACGACACTTCTTCCTAAATATTACACATTTTTGTTATTATTGTTGCTTCTGTTTGTCTCAAGTTTGTGCTACTCACTTGCAAGTTGGAGATTTTCTCGCGTATTTCAGCCGTCTTATCGCGTACCTCATCCGCCCTATCTGTGAGATCCCTTAGTAAACTCAAATGTTCGTTGAGTTGATGCATCCCCTCACAGGCAACGAGCGCCGATTCCCAAGCGCTGACAGTTTTAATATCACCATTCATATAGGCTCTAAACTCTTCATCGCTCATATTCAACGATTCTGCAGTGAGATTCTCAATGAACGAAATAGCGCAACACTATAACCAACAAATGTATGTTGTACAACATAACCACAAAACATACCTATCTCATACTCAGCGTTGCCAACACGGTGAATTTTTCACTAGTTCTAGTAACTTCGCAACATTTTGGTTATATCGTGATTGTGTACGTGTGTCTAGTGATTTTCTAGTAGAATTTCACCGAGTCTAGTGATGACAACAACGTCACTGTGTTGGCAACAATGTTCATACTTTACTGATCTTCTGATCATCCTTACCAAATTCGTGAAGTAATAACCAGTCTCCCCTTGCATCAAGCGACTATCATTACAAAACCGCTGAATGTACAAAATATTACTCTTCAACCGCGCCGGATTCGCCTTAAGGACCACAAAGATCAATGCCGGGAGGAAATCGTCAGCACTCACAGGACTCTGCTGGCAATTTTGCAGGACCTCCAGCACACTCCGACAACACCTCACAATGCACAGCAGTTTCTCCTGTGGCGCCTTCACCGAATCCATGCCGATCAAATCTGTAATCGCCGTGTACACCAGGTCTCTGATATGGATGCTCGTCTCGCTAATGCAGCAATCCAAGTGGTGCGCATTCACCCAGCTCAGCTTCCGTATTCTATCTTGAATAATAAGATCGCGCTCCTCATCATTGGTGTGTGGCGGGCAGAAAATGTGCTCATACGTGCTGGAAGTGACGAACTTCTCGAAAAACTCCAACATGTGAATTTTCTCGCGATGCTCCACTGGTATATACACCGACTGAGTGTTCATCCGCCCCGAGAATATATTGTAGTACCTTTGTGCGGTTTCGGAGATCTCTTCAATCGGCTGGTTGTTATTGACAGCATTCAGCATTTTCATGTACAGATAATTGACATGCTTGAAGAAGTCCTTGTTCACTTGCTCGGGCATTGCAAACATTTGGAAGTACTCAAGGCGGAGTTTTTCGGCTTCGGGATTCGCGTGGAATGCATCATGACGATCGGATCGACTAAACTCTGAAAGTACAAATGAACCAATGAATCATCGCCGAGAAGTCAATTCTGGCTTTCGACATTCATTCATTCTGACACTCAACCAATCAAATATCAGAAGTCACGTTTCGTTCTCGTTCATAGGTTGCTCTGCAGCAGGTTGAATTGTTACCTCTGGTGCCTAGTTTTTTAAAGCTTGGAGTCAGGTTCCTTATCAACTTGTTCTTCTTATCAGTTTGCTGCCTCTTCTTTTCCTCAAACTTTAAAAATTCCACTTGTGGCTTGCTGGTGCTGCCACTGCTAGTTGCTGCACTTGCTCCAGATTGCCTATCAACTTTTGCCTTTTGTCTTTCCTTTTCCTGTGCATTGCGATAACATTGAGAACAAAATCCTGCAAATACAAACACCAGAATTTTCCATGACATCCATGTTACTATTTAATTGTTATTGATTATGTTTACCATCCCAATCTGCATTTCCATAAAATCCACAACCCCTTTTACATTTTAAGTCTGATGGAGTAATCCTCAATGAGGGCGATTTCATGGAATACATCTTGTTATCTCTAAAAAAAACATTTTTTTATCCATAAAAACAGAATTTGAATTGAATTAAGCATCTAAGGTGTTTATTACCTTAACTAGTGACTTAACTAGTGAATTTAAAAGAGAAATGACTAATCACTGATGAATATGGGATCAATTACATAAATTTTGCTTGATTTGAATCATCAGGTTCACTAAACACAACCACTATAATTATGTGCGCTGTATTTGCATACAATAATCAATAACGCAGGCTGTATTAAGCGACAAACAACCGATGAAATATCACTGCACTCGATTCTTTATCACTTAATCATCAACTACGGAGCAATTTGTACTTGCAGGCTGTAATATATTAAATATAAATAATAAAAATTACCTTAACCTTGCTATAACCTTGCGCCGACATCATTTTTGACGGTTGATAAAGATCAAGTGACTTTTAAACTAAGGTTGGTACCACAGATTTGGTATCAAATCAAAATAATTTTTTTGGATTTACTACCACTATTAAGATTGTAATTAATTTTAAAGGACTGATCAATTTTATTTAACCTTAACGTTTAAAAAATACCCAGTGCAAGGTCCTAAAACTGCAAAACAGTTGCAAAACAGTGTTTACGCCCAAATCATTTGTTCAGTTGTTCACATACATCAATCTAAAGTGACGTCATTGTTGTTTAGAGTCGTGGGAGATAAACAAATTATGACTTGCCATTTGAGAGATTTGGAGATTTTTGGGTAATTTTAATGGGACAGAAGACAATGTGGGAAGCAAACAAAGTGTGATGTAACATTAGGATGATTTATAAATGTCCACCTAACCTCAATGTCACATGATTAGATGGATCTATTCACATTTGTTTTCGATTTTTTGACACCGATTTTTGACAGTTGCGCTCTCAAATGTGTGTGTTGTCGGTACATACGAGTTGGTCGTCTTGCTTGCCCGTATCACTTTTCGCAGCGAAGGGAAAGCGGAGTCGATTTTAATCGGATCGAAGGCGGCTAGCAAACTAAGTCAATAAACAAAAGCCACGTCCATCGTCAGCGTGTGTTACGGCAGTGCAATTATCTCAATGGTAACTGACTGCTAGCTGTGGCGATACGTGTGGATGCGAAGCGAAATGGCCAAACTGGTGGACGTGTATCGGCCCTCGAAAGCGCTCAGCAAACGGCAGTTGCCGCTCGTCGTCGACGAGACTTTAACGGTAATTTGGCCCTTTATTTATCGCACACTCTATTACGTAAAATCTCCCGCTTATCAGCGCGAATTATTTGAGAATTGGATTGAGGAAAAGTGCGCCGTGTTTTTTGAAGTGTCTTTCATAACCTAAAAATGTTCGCCCAAGGAGCCCAAGGCAGAGATGGAATAATTTTCGCTCAGTAGAATTGTGAACAAATTGGTGTAGTGCTATTCTAATTGTTTGGTTTTAACTTGGGGTTTTTGATGTGTTGCTACAGATGGTGATGGATTTGAAATCTTTCGGATTGATTGCCGACACCCAGCAGATCAAAGGCAAAGAATTGGAGGACATCAGCAGGAAAATCGAGTTGCTCACACCCGCCGAGCTCAATATGGCATTGCAGGTTTCGCGTCTTGAAATTCTGCACGTTTTAAACCAGTCAGTTCCTTGTGTTGGATGCCGCCGAAGGTAAAGTCCAACTACATGCACAAGATCTCTATTCTTATATCCTATTATCTGTTGTAGTGTTGAGAGACTGTACTATCAGCTCTTTAAAAACGAGTACCCAACGTTTGATCCGCTCATCATCCACTCAGAAGGCATAGTCACAATTAGAGAAGACAAACAGAACTCTGCACAATTCCTCAGCAGCATATTCCATGGCCATAGGTACGTTTTACCTTAAGCAAGTAGAAAGACGAATGGGGGGCGCTTCCTAATGAGTGATTGTGATATTGGCATTGCAGCGCACGCTTGAATAACCTAGTTGACAGCCAGCCGAGACGGAACAAAAAGAGCCACCGCTGCCTGCTGCACTCGCTGGACTCGCAGCGCAGCCGGCCGATAACACCCGCTTGGCGCGACGTGTGGGATTGCATGCGTGCGGAGTGTAAGCGCGATGTGTGCATCATCGACGCCACCAGCCTGCGCGCGACCCTTGAGACGTACCTGCGCAAGCATCGCTTTTGCGGCGATTGTCGCACGAAAGTACAGAAGGGTAAACGTCGTCCGAAATTAACGCTCTCTGCGCAGCTGCTGTTTGTTGTAACTCGGTTGTAACTAACATTTTGAAGTTATGTTTTGTGTGTGTTCACTGAGTTTTCGATTGCGCTGTTGTAGCTTACAGCCTGCTGATTGAAGATCCCGAACCCAGCAAGGAGAAATCCTACGTCGGCGCGTTGTACGCCGGCATCAAGCCTTGCATCGACGAGAAACACATTCATCTTCAAATTAAGACTGAATATATTGCAAAATTGATTGGTCGGGCGGAGCCAGAGCTACTCGGCAGGTAGGGGTATATCAGTGGTGCTAACGGTCAAATTCGACTAGAAAGTTACTAGATTTTGAGTACCAGAGTGTACTCAAAAACGAAATTCACTAGATTCCAATCTTGATGTTGGAACATCTGTCCCGAGGTGTTGGTCGCAATCCGCGATAAAGTGTACTTTGTTACTTCCCCACCGACTTGACGGTGGCAGTGCAATAGTGAAACGTGATTCTGCAAACATCGCATGTATCCACAGAGCTGAAGTGGCACAGTGGTGAGAGTCCATTCATACGACTCATGTGGTCGTGTATTCGATTCCCAGCCAGTAGTACTTTTTTTTCGTTTTTTTTAAAACGTAGAATTCAAATTTGCACATTCAACTACTGGGAGTTTCATCAAATGCTATCGCAAGAAAAAATTCTCAAACCGTTTCAACGCCCACAGTGTGAAAAAATCGACAGGGCGGTTCAATAAATATGCACAAACTATTATACACGAAAACATATGGAGATTAAATTACAATTTGGGTGGCGAAAGAAAATTCCACTGGGTGTTGCAACAAATTTCGTACTATCTTGCCACCTAGTATACAGGGTGTCACAAATTTAACTATACAAGGTATTAGTTTAGAGTTCTACCACAACCATCATGCATCCACATTTACTGGGTGGCACAAAATAAATTATGCAGGGTGTTGCCATAAATATCGTTAAAATATTTTACACGTCAGCAATAAGTACATTGAGCAACCGTTGCACCAATTTGAATGTTCACATGGTGTAACAAGAAAATTGCTCTGAGTGTTGCAACAATTTTCGTCCTATCTTTTTTTTTGCTTATATGTATCTCTCCTAGAAAGTTCGGATTTTGATCAGTTCTTCTTGAAAGGGGTCTAACAACTACAAAAATGTTGATGTTCTAAAACGTGAGTTGAAAAGAAAGCACATACCAGCAATCTCGCAAGGTTTAGAACGTTGCTCTTAATATATCCTCTCACCATCACCGATTTGTTCCAACATCAAGGCCGTATCGTAGATACAGCTTTTTTCATTTTTTTTTGTCACTAAAGCCCAACAAAAAGTAACCAGAACTAGTGAAAAATTGACCGTGTTGGCTATACTGAATGTATTTGTTTAATTATTGTTAAAATCGTTTAGTCGGCGAGAAAGACATGCGAAAACGTTGGAAATAGCTCAAGAAGAAGTCCTGACATGCATCGGAATTTGCATGTACGAGCGCCTGCATCGTATCTATATGCGCATGAAGGAGGAGGAATGCACGTGCCAGGTGTTTGCTGCTGTTGCTGTGGATGCATTGTGCCGCAGCTTTGAGACGGCCGTCGAGCGCAAACAGGGCATATCCCAGCTGGAGCTGCTCTACGCTGAGCTGACGCGCGAAGAACAGCAGAAGCAAATACGCAAGGAGCAGAAGAAGCTCAAACGGAAACGAAAGAAAGGCAAGGGCGTCGAGTCCGCCAGCGGCAAGGAAAATTGCAATGATGACGAGTGCCCGGAGGATGACGAGAAGGACGAGAGCGACAAGGAGTGCCGCTGCAGTAGCAGCAGCAGCAGCAAGGACAAGTGCGAGCCGCTCAACTGCCGTAATTGTGATGAGCTGGCGTCGAAGGGGAACGTGCAGAATGGCAATGCAAAGTCGGCGCAGTGCACGCCGAAGAAGGCGCACCATCATCATCATCACCACCATCATGCGGGCACGCTGGGCGGCGGCGATGAGGGCCGAAAACCATGTGATAGTAACTTTATTCCACGCTGCGAGGGCGAGTGCCGCGACCACTCGCACGACTGCGGCTATTCGTCGGAGAACAACAATGGCTGCTGCGAGACGGAGTCGCTGTCTAGCCTGCCGAGCACGCCGGATGGGTCGGAGCTGGCGTGCTCGGACGGCTGCTGTCCGGCCGAGCACGTCGCCGACGAGAACTACTTTAATCCAAGCCGGCTGACTGCCTATGGCGCCGCGCATCAGCTGAGTCTGCAAGAAATGCTTGAGGTAGTATCAGAAGTTGAAACAAACACCGTCACAAATCGTGTGCTTTTTTGTTTGCAGGAAGAGTTTTATTGTGATGGTACCGATTACATAACGCCCGAGGAGGTGCGCGAGTTCAAGTCCAACACCCAAGTGGAGGAGGTAAGACAGAAGCTTCGCGAGACCCTGCAGAAGCGCTTTGCGCAGCTGTGCGCCAGCGGGCCGCTGCAGGTGCCGCGCTTCTTCGTTCCCAGCAAGTACGCCGCAAATTGATGCCCTCCACCCGATGGTGGGAGGTTGGGAGGCGCAGGCGCACGCAGACCTAGTTTAGTATTGCAATTAGTTCCAATTTAATCCAATTTCAATCCAGACACTGAACGGTCTGGCGTCGCCAGCCTCGATTGTTGATTCATTTACATTTTATTTTTCAATGTTTGAAGAGAGGGAGAGTGACGCTTAGTCATTATCGCGTTTCTTGGGGGGGTGGTCGGGTGGTTGATGTCGCCGCCGCCCCTCGCCCAGCTAGGTACTGTTGATTCTTTGCATTCCACAAACAAATGCCAATGTTTGTTACAATTTTGAACTCTTATCAATTTAGAAAATGATGAACAAGTCATTGTAGCGAAGGAGATTGGAGATTATTTAAATGATGTATGATGTATGCAGAGTCGATTAATTTCACGCAGCAATCGCAGAATTGAAAGCGATGATCGATTAGCGTTCTGTAATTCACATTGGTTCTCAATAAACTGAGGGGCAACTTATGCTTGATGTTGACTATTTTAATTTTTAACATTTAAGCGAAAATATGATTGCAATACAGGATGATTATTGAATCGCAAGCGTCACGTCACCACCAATAAAAGGTTTTGTGGTTAGTTACACTAGTCTCCGATAGATGGCGCTAGTTGACGCAAAATAATTTGAGTCTTTTTCAGCACTAATGAGCGCCATGAATTTTTTAATGCAGATTACGGAAGTACAACAATTTATTGAATTTAAAATATTACTGGCTTAAATCAAGGGCAAAACATGCAAATATGAAGGAAGTGTGCGAAGTGAAATCGTATTATCGTATTGTGCATTACGTGAGGAAAGGTAAGTTTTGTTTGGTAATCCTTTTACAATCCCACAATGTGTTAAACACGTAAATTCGGCTAAATGCGGACCCAAGTAATTAGCATACAATTTTCACCATTTTTATTTGTACCAACAAAGTGGTAATTTTACAACTTGAAAGTACGTTTGAACCAGAACTATCGTATATCATATAAAAATGTTGTTCACATAAACATAACATTTCAGCCCCAAGTTTCATTGATATACTTTGAAGTTTGCACCTCTGGGACGCACAATTTATAATATTTCATTCAACATTCAACTCGTAAAGCATAAGTACGTCTTATAGAGTATGTTAGTCAAACAATTGCGACTAAAATAAGAGGCTATAACTTGGATATCAAACGTTTCATCTCGACGACTAGCAATATACACTAGAAAGGGATAAATTCTTACAAATTTACAAACATTTTGGAGACAGATAAACGTCTTCGGTATCAGAGTTTGCGCATGTACGTCGCAATGCGTTGAGTTAACTTTAGAATGTGGCATAATTGCATTTCTCTCATTACAAGTACATTCCGTTGACAAGATAGTCGGCGTCGTGCGCGTAATTCTTGCCGCCGCGGCGCATTCGCCGCCGAACCACCCGGAGGCGGCAACCGATGAGGATTCCCATCAGCACTGTGAGAATTAAACCTGCAAAATTTATCACGTTACGTATACATTGCTGTCATCAGCAGCAAAATGAATCAACTTGATTGAGTTGAGGGACACGCTCACCTAAAGTTAGTGATAAAATGGCGCCACTGGGCGTCTCTGCAATGCCATCTTCAACGGCCATCAGCGCTTCGGAGGTGATTTTATATTCCGTAAAATATTTGCTATGATGATCATGATCATCATTGTGTACATTGTGTTCATGATTGTGACCATCATTGGGTGAATGCACCTCAGCAGGGGGTGTAGAAGATTTGATTAGATCTTGATTCGCAAAGTGTTGTTTGGAGTTTTTCAGCTCGTTGGCGACTTTTTCTTGTTCGTGTTTTCCAATTTCTGCATGAGTATAAATAAATATAAAACAACATCTAAAATCATTCCTATAAGGCGTAAAGCATAGGTACCTTTAGTTTCGATGATTTGTGGGAGGTCCTTAGCTATTTTTGCTGTAAAGGAGAATTTTCATCAGTTGGAGGTGAAATTCAAGAGAAAAATCGAAAGTTTTCGTTTACAGTAGAAAGTAAACAATAAAAACGACGGCCAGATGAGTGTTGGCTTTGTGCGTATAGCATTGAAAGTGCAATTTGTTGTGGCAACCTTTTTTTGGCAAGCAGATTTAAATCATCATTATGCATTAACTCTTCTTTGGCCAAAGCGCCTACAACAAATTGCATCTCTTAAAAATACAAACAAATCACCTAGACATAGAGATAGAAACAATCAAAACATACAATACAACGAAGAAATAAGACGTTGATACAGAATAGATAAAGATGAGACATTAAAAGAAAAAGTATGCAAAAGTTTAGGACACAAAGGAAAGGTTAAACTTAATGGTTGCGTTGGTCCTCTTTGTAATTAAGGTGACACTCGATTCTCAATGTTTCAAGGAAAAGTCCAAAAATAAACACAAACACTAAACACTATCTTATGTTGACTAAAATGGGCTTTGTCTTTCTTTGGGTGTGTGTATGCGTGTGTGTAATAGTTAATTTGGAAATTAACTCATTTTCAAATTAACCATGTGTACCCATTTCTAAAGGACAATAACAAATTACGTGTCATTGTTTATTCATTCACTCACCGGAGCCTTGAAGTGTTGGACTCCAAGTTTCACGTCCTGCACTTACATCCTGACCGGGATACATTACGTTTTGCCTAAAATCTGCGAAAAAAAACGCATTCAAATATTCAACGTTTAAACTTGTGTTTCTCGTGTTTTGCTTCCTTATTCACGTCTTTTGGTCCTTGTTCTTGGCATTATGCGGACTTGAAAGAAAAAAGTGAAACAGTTACCCGGTTGATTGTTGCTAGCAGGCCAATTATTTTCGAGCATCGGCGGCAATTGGGGAATCTGCTGACCGTAAACGTCCGCTGCGCCGCCATAATAGTTGCCCAAGCGCTGACCATCCGCCGAGTATTGCATTTGACTGGAACCACTCAAAGAATATTAATTTTTTTTTTTTTGCAACTTGCAAGCGAATTGCACATTCGCACGTTGAATACGCATGCGCACGCAATAACAACAGCACAACATGTTTCAACATGTTTCAACATGCAAAAAACAGATGCAACAGCGAAAAACATAAATTGAACAAAAGAAGGTAGATAATCAGAGTGCATCAGCTGCATCTAAAACGGTCGTCACTTGTTTTTGTTTTCAATTTTTCATTGTTGTTGCACTTGGTTTTGACGTTGAGGAGAGTGTGATAGAGATGAAAGTTTGCGATACGTTTGAAGTCGAGTGCATTGAAGTGTGATAGTGATAGTCTAAGGTCTACGCCCTTTGTGGAAGGTTCCCTAATAGGAGCCTATTTGCTCGATAGTGAAGGTGTGTGTTAGCCAGTGTTGCCAACAGTGACGTTGATGTCATCACTAGAATCTCGGTCAAATTCTACTATAGAAAGTCACTAGAATTGTACTCTGGAGCACTTTAGAAATGTCACACTAGTGAAATTATTTTTTTTGTCACTGAAGTTGGCAACACTGGTGTTAGCTCTAGGTGGCTAGGTCTAGATACTCTAGATTGACTAGATTCAAATTAGGTGCAGAATGTGACTGGATGATCACCCCGTGTTCGAATATCCCAGCGCGCGATGCAGCGTCTGCATTGCTCCCTTATAATATTTGTTGCTATTGTACCTGGGCTCAGCGGCGTCCGGCACCTGAAGGCCGTTCTCCTTGTGATTGAATATGTGACTGTTTCTGTCTGGAAAATATACCAACACCATTAAGATATTAATAATATTTAAACAGTCCCAAGCAAGGAATGGATGAAATTACTTGGATATTGCATGTGTTGATTTTGCATCCCCTGCTGGGGCAAATGTCCCCAGTTGTTTTGCGCGCCCTGCGGCACCAAGTATTGATAGGACGCCACCTGCTGAGGATCGTATTGCGGACCGCGAAGAGGGTTGAGTGGATCACCCACAGGGCGCAGGAAGTCTGGTGTCTGACGATTTACAGCACCGCTGTTGCCAACGGCGATGTTTCCCTCAACTGGTGGTTTGCCGCCAGTGCCATCGGGTTGTCGCTGGCGATAAACTTCGAGATTTGCATCAGGTCTTTGCCCTTGCAATTCCTATTTTGTAAATTATATTATAATAGTTTATTTTTGAATAAATATGTACTTGTTGTTTGTTTTGTTTTTACTTGTGGTTGTGGTTGTTGAACTTGTTGCGAAGATAACGTCGTAGAGTCAGCAGGACATTGCAGTTCGGGTCCTTCGTCGCTTCCATCGGCGCATTGAGGGATGCCATCGCAGGCGTTGTATATTGCAATGCACTCCCCAGTTGAGCGGCATTCGAATTGATATATACTGCATTTTTTATCTGCACAACAATTTTAAAAATGTTTCAAAACTTTGAATTAAAACAATAATAGGAGCCGCTGCACAACAGCCCGTGAACGCGAGAACGAAAAGTTAATCCTGGCTTTTGATTGGCTGAGATTCAGCCAATCGCAAGCTAGAATACATCAATCTAAAATGATTTGGAGATTTTTGGGTCATTTTAATAGGACAGAAGAAAATGTGGAAAGCAAACAAAGTGTGATGTAACAACATTAGGAAGATTAAAACATGCCCAGATCGTTCTAAATGATAAGTCAAAGTTTGTTTTTCTTTCACGACTCTAACCTCAATGTCACGTGATTAGAATAATCTACTATTCACTTTTCGTTCTCGTGCACGGGCTGTTGTGCAGCGGCCTTACGTTTGAACGACGTTTGTGAAGAGTTGTGACGTTAAACACGCAAAACTCATTTACGTCTGCAGGTCTGCATGATCTGCATTTGTTTTATATTTGATGCTTGTGTCAATTTATGTCAACTTTTCCTTCTGTTTTCTTTTCCTACATTACTTCTTGTGACTTGTGAGTTGTGAGTTTTGTGCTTACTGTTAATGTAAAACCCAACGGTATAATTATACGCTGCGCAATATTTTCAACGCATTTCCAGCGTTGTGCAGCGAGTACTCATGATGTTTTTTTTTCGTCAGTCATTTCACGCTCGAGATTCAAATGGTGATTACACGCTCTTGTTTGCACCAACTATTCGACATGCTTTTTCAAGACGTTGAGATTGAGATTTTAAAAAGTTGACTTTTAAAAAGTTAAAATGTATCACTCATTCACATATATTGTGATATGTGGTGATAATTGCTAAGGAAATATTTTCGAACGATTCATAATATTGATTGCGCTTGTTATCACGTATCACCTTTGACAACTTAAATTGATACAACACGCACTGCCGACTATATAATTTCATTTGCAGCCATTCAGCCTTTAAGTAAAGAGTAAAGAAGTGGCTTGGTATCGGTTCGGTAGTGCATTGGTCTAGCTACTCTAGCTGTCTAGCACTTCGGTTGCAGATCAGAGGGCACCAGGATCAAATCCTCCTAGAGCTGGGAGAAAATTTGTATCGCCTCTTTCAGACCTAAACACGTGCTTCAATTTTAAGTTTCTATAGCTGAGCGTATAGCCAAAGAGGCGCTCTTTAATTTGCTTTCTATTGCTACCCCATCAGAGGGCGGGAATTGCCTTTAATTAAAACGTCCTTAAAGTTGGTCTATTTTTGTAAAACACGCGTCTGAAAATGCATATTGTATTGTGATTTTCTAACCTTTTTTAATAAATGATTATTTCAACAATATTTTAACCGCAACTAGCGCCATCTATCGGAAACAAGTAGAACTAACGGTATTTATATTAAAATCATTTATTAACATAATGCAACTCACCACAAAACAACAATAAAAATTGAAAAATTAAAAAGAATAGTTTTGATTGCATTTTTAGGCTACTTCCCGCCTCCAGAGGAGGTGGAAGTGGAGTGGGAATTAAAGGGCGCCTCTTTGGCTATGCACACAGCTAACAAAACTTAAAATTGAAGCACGCCTTTAGGAAATATAACCGATTTTACAAATTTTGAAAAATTGCTTAACGGGCGAGGGGGTCACGGAGAACCCCTGATCAACCCCCTGGTCTATCAACCCCCCTGGCTCCCTGTCGGAGGATTATTTTCAGTTTCCCGTTGTGCGAGGGAGGTCACGGAGAACTCCTGGTCTATCTACTCCCTAACAATTCATATTTTAATACTGAACGCTTTATACTGAACAAAATGTATTTAAATACT
>JARJDQ010008231.1:0-17626 GCA_030264215.1 Geostiba sp. GC000077 | reverse complement strand
GGAGAACGGCGACCTATGGCGGCCGCCCAAAAACAGCGTACGAGGCGGATTATTTTTAGCAACAAAAATCCGAAGAGAAAATTCAAATCGTCCCTATGGCTTGGGAGCCATCACCGAATCTGTTTCATTTACTTGGAAAGATACACCTGCAGTTTCTTATGGGTTTCTTATGGGCATAATGCATTGGCCTATGTTCGGGGATAAATGAAAAGCTCTGCAGATAAACACTTTTTGTATGTAATTATATGATAATGAATTGTAGAAAATTATTGTCTTCTGATCTTTTCCACATTTTTCCATTTCATTATTATTTCTATTTACTGCATTAGAAATGTTTACCATTAATGTTGAATTTTTCCTCCACGTTTTACATAAATAAATACATTATCTTCTCAACTATTTTCTATTGGAAGCTGATCCAATTCACGCTGCAATTCCTATCGTTATTATTACTAATCGATCTTCCAAGTATTCTACTTACTATACTTACTATTTACTATTTCCAATTTCAAGTTCATGGCAATATAATTATTTGTGTTTACCTTTCGAGGTGTAATCAAGGCCTATTAAAACCAACGCCACCTAAATTGAGGCATTTACAGCCTTTAATTAATCAATTTCCTCGTTTTATGATGCGATTGATACGAACTCGGTGTGCATGATGTAGAAATGTGGATCAAGAGAAGGACCTTGTCTTCATGTCTTGTTACGTTAGTTTTATCATCGATGTATGCCGATCCGTAATAAATGTATTCCAGCATTAACGATTCACGAGGCGAGCGCACTTCGGGTCGATTATTTTACATAATTATTCAGTATGCAGAACGAATTAAAAGAGCCGTGCACTGGGTCGGCACGGCGCGACGTGCTTGCTACGTAGAATGGTGGTAGAATGGGAAAACGAGGCACTGGTTCTTTTCTATTTTAACACGTACGCGGGACATACTTCCATGTTTGCTCTCAAAACATTTAAAGAGTGCATCGTTGCATAGTTGCATAGTTGCATAGTTCGAGTAAGTACTGCGTACCTATTTATCAATGAATGTTCGAGATCTGATGGTTAAATTACACCAATATGCTTCACGGGTATATTCACTGCATGAGTGCATGTTTGGTTGCATACTTTCAGAGTCATTTTGTTTTTTACATTCTTTACCAAAACTGATAAAGCTATCCATTGGCAATATTATGATCTCAGCCCGTTGTTTGCATGATACCACCCAAGTAACACAAAGTACAAAAAAAAATTAAAATTATAATTTAGTTTTCTTAACCATTTCTAATTAAATTTGAAAACTAATAAGAAAATTGCATGTTCCTGTTAACCATCTTTTTAGATTTTTACCTTCATTTTATTGTTATGAGACTGATGATTTCTAACAAAAAATATTTCGCATATATTTTTCATCATAAAATCATGAAACATTAAAAAAATTGAAAGAAAAATTGTTTGTTGTTTGCATGATACCACCCAAGTAACACAAAGTACAAAAAAAATTTAAATTATAATTTAGTTTTCTTAACCATTTCTAATTAAATTTGAAAACTAATAAGAAAATTGCATGTTCCTGTTAACTATCTTTTTCGATTTTACCTTCATTTAATTGTTATGAGACTAATGATTTCTAACAAAAAATAATTATAAAATCATTTTGACCATAAAATTGTAAAAAGCTTGAGCTTGAGTTGAACTATGCAATGCCATTTAAATAAATAAAATCAGTCAAATACTTTGGGCAAAACAAAAAAAACACCTCTATAGTACGTATCATTAGAAAAAACTTCTAATTACAAATAATCGTTCAAAAGTTGCATTCTTCGAAAGAAAGTAGCGAACGAAGACAGCTACAATTGTAACGCCCTGTCTTCACGCGGGGATAATCATAAATTTCTTTTTAATCTGATCTATAATAAAGCTATAAATTAGCTTAATAGCCGTTAATGGTTGAGCACCCTTTCAAGCAATTCGATCATTTTTCATCATTTCGTGCGTGAATCAGAACATGACTGGACTGACCGTGCTGCGCGCTAGAATCGAAGACTATCCATCATCATTTTCAAAGCGTGGAAATGCGGCACTATTAAAAGGCGTTTGCGCGCCTGCTAGCAACGGCAATTAAAAAGTTTATCGAACTTGTGTTTGCGTCGAAACGTTTGCGCACAAAAGCATGCGAATTTCTGCGTTGTTGTGTGTGACGGTATGAAAATATCCGCGTTGCACGAATGCGCGGGAGAAAATCGCGGTGGTTGCGACGGGCGACGGCCTTTTATCGACGATCATTGCTCCTGGAAATGAGATTTTCGCGCAGATAAAGCAAATCATCTTTATATGGCAATCGCGAACGCATGGAACGCAATTATTATCATCGACAACTTTCACTCCGGGCGCACCAGGGAACAAATGCAATAATTAGGAGGAAACAAACCGAGGCACTTGTCTTCATCTCCAAATTGTACTTTTATTTTGGGCGATTTGCGATTGCGCTATAAAACTCTGGATATAATGATAGGCAATATCCTTATTGAGCTGAAGTGCTTTTTTTAAGTGTTGTTGATTACTTATAATTG
Organism: Geostiba sp. GC000077; assembly: GCA_030264215.1. NCBI lineage: Eukaryota > Metazoa > Arthropoda > Insecta > Coleoptera > Staphylinidae > Geostiba > Geostiba sp. GC000077. Next base: position 15,058 of record JARJDQ010008231.1, on the reverse strand, counting down.
TACAGAGAGAGCATTAAATAATACTCTTACTTGGAACAAGTCTTGAATTATGAATGACGTTTAATTATAATTGGATATACCCACACATGGCACGAAACTCACGCCAAGGCTTAAAAATAATTAACGAAAAAAAGTGAAAAAGTATAATTATATTGCATTTCAATCAGTTTAGTGCGCGGCGTTTGAACTGTTTCATCGTAAGTGTATGAATCTCACAAGAATTTGAAAACACTTTCATCGTTTCTTGTTTTCTTTTTTTGTTTCGCATTGATAAAATATTAGAAAGTTTTTTCTTCGTTTGCAAACTTCGCACTTCTCCCGAAGACCTCTGAGACTGCGGCTTGTTTACCGCGCATGAAATATTTACATTCTTAATAATAATTTGAAAGCAAAAAAAAGGCGCGAGAAATCATTTCTATCCGCAACGTCTTGGTGCAATAGAAAACGCAGGTAATAAAAAAGTGCATCACGACATGCATTCAAGCGCTTCTGCGCTTATGGAAAATGGCATTGTTGGCGGGTGTTAATGTTAATCTAGCACTAGCAAAACAATAAAATTTACATCTGGCAAAGACACTCAATTTTAGCTATATAGATCCGTAAAGCTACTAGCTGCAGATACAGCGTGGAAAACACTCAGTCAGGCGAACAAATGAATAAGACGAAATGCAATAAAATATATTTTTCTTGGAAATTTATGACTTCGCAGATGACATGTTAATGACATATGCAGCTACAAATGTGCATATTATGTATGTATTGAAGAAATATTTGTACAATTATTTTCTATGAGAACATGTTCAGGCGTTTAGGTGCACGAATTAAAATTCAAAGGTTTTATGAGTCAGAAATAGCAAGTACCTAGGCGCTTGACACACAACTTTTTCTACGACCACTTATAATGCAATCCAGCCGACTGACATTTTTAGGGTGTGTGCTTGCAAACACCGAAGCTGAGAGGCAAACAAACTGGAATAGAGTGAGTCTTGTTTTGTTTGCCTCCCAGCGTTCCACATTTGATTTAGACTGCCTTATTGGAATTTTCAAGAGATTTACTCATTTACTACGTGTAGCGTTCGCAAAGTGAAGTCTTAATTTGCAAAGAAAGCAAAATCCATCTCAAAACATAACTGTAATAAATAATGTGTATTTGCTATTTGTAAAAGAGGCAGTGCTAAATAATGAGCCCCAAAATTAACTGCATGCTTGCAATGGATGTGTGGATGTTGTGGAAAATTCAATTCGCTATTATTTTCAGAAAATACTTATGATATCTATTTATTTTGAAACATATGTAAAAAAGAATGGGATGAACTTGCTTAATAGTAAAACCTATTGTTATTCAGTAAGTGCTTACGGATTTATCAGCATAATGAAGATAATTTCAGTCTAATTTGAAAAGGAAACATTTTTGAAAATTTTTCTAATAACGTAATAATAAAAATAACATATCCGAAATAAAAGGTGTTTAAGGTGTTGATCTTACGGTCTTATTCTTCAATTCGCTAGTATTTTCGGAAAATACTTTTGATATCTATTTATTTTGAAACAAATTTAAAAAAGAATGGGATGAACTTGCTTAATAGTAAAACCTATTGTTATTCAGTAAGTGCTTACGGATTAATCAGCATAATGAAGATAATTTCATTTTAATTTGAAAAGGAAAGACTTTTGAAAATTTTACTAATAACGTAATAACAAAAACAGCAGTTTATCCGAAATACAAGGTGTTTAAGGTCTTGATTTTACGGTCTTATTCTTCGGGGGATGATAGTACACCTGAAAGAAAAGTCGATCATCCAAAACTCATCTTATTGACGAGAAAATTATTCAGTTTTTAATTTTAAACATTAGAAAATAATTAAGCATTTACGGTATTATTATTTCTAGGGGACGATATTATACCTGAAGAGAAGTTATTTAAACAAATAAATAATCATCTTAGCAAAAGACATTTTTATTTGTTAATGAGGAAGATTTTTAAATTGATAAAAACCTATAAAATCGATATGGTACATTTTTTTAGAAGTTTTAGTGAAGAATTTCATCTATATCTTTAAAAAATTTATTCTTCGAGTTATTAATTATTCAAGGTTTTGATAATCGATGGCACCTTATGGAGAGATACTTGATGAGTCATCAGAGTACCGAAAAATTCAAACAGCAATAATTTTTTACGGGCTCAAAAGGGACGTTAAAAAAATCAGGAAAATATTATAAAATACAGGGTATTTACAGTCTTGAGTTTATCCTTCTATGGGATAATAGTATACATCAAAAGAAATCGATAACCCAAAAATTATCTTAGTAAAAGTCGCTTGTCTCATTGGCGGGCAATAATTTTTTTAAATTTTAATAATTTTAAAAATAATTTACGATTTAGTGTAAATCTTTTCCGGGGATGATAGTACACCTCAAAACAAGTATTTAAACCAAAAATTATCTTAGTAAAAGTCCTCTCATTGGCGAGATAATAATTTTTATTTTTATTTCTTAATTTTGAAAGATTTAGAAAACAATTATCTCGTCAAAGGAAAGAATTTACTAAAATACTTATTGGTTTAAATACTTCCTTTGAGGTGTACTATCGTCCCATAGAAGGATATGCACCAAATCGTAAATAATAATGTGTACTATCATGCGCTAAAAGGATATACCATAGAACATAAATTATTTGGCAAATTATGAAAATAAAAATAACATTTATTATCTCGCCAATAAGACAAACTTTACTATAAGAGCTAAGATTTTTAGTTTATCTTCTTCTCTTGAGGAGTACTTTGAGGGGTATTATCAGGACAGACTCAAGATCGAAAACACCCTGTATTCTAAATAATGAGCTGATGAATAATATTCTGATTCTTATTTCAACCGTTGAGTGAGCAAACTTATGTGCTTTTCTTGGTACTTCAGCTCTACTCCATTCAACGTTGTAGCAGATAATGTAGATCAATCTGACAGTAATATCCTGTGTGTTATTTTGCGTTTTCCTCTCAAGCAGAATCTTAAATCAACTAAATGATGTGGAACTTGCAAACGAAACAACACGCGTCGCCGTCGATATTTTCAAAAGTGTAATATCAGAACGAGGCCGTCCGATAGGAGACCACGCTTGATCCGACATTGGTCTCAACGCCATTTTCCACAATCAACTATTATTAGGCATAATTGCACATTGGTGCACAACGACCGATACGCGCAAATTATCAATACCAACGCGATCCACTTCGCACCATCAACTTTCGTCAACGTTCGACACAGTTTTCCCGCAACGCACGGTCTCGAGTCCTCCGACTAGATCGAATGGTTTTTCTGCCTTCATCGTATGTTTAGCGTGCGGATTCCGGAAAATGGTGCTGCACGCTTCGAAAACAATGTTAGCTGTTGCGGAGTCGCCGAGGCTCTGGGTTCATTACGCGTTCGCGTTATTCGTGCGCTCGTTGCGAACGTTTCTATTATTTGCGGTGATTGTGTGTGGCATTGTAGAACTGTGGCACTGAGGAACTGGGCGTAATGAAACAAAAAAATCCTGCGACACGGCGACAACGGCGACGAAGACACAGAATTCGTTTCAAATCCAAAACGAACACCATGCGTGGCTTCTACACGCGGAGGTAATGCCTGAGAATCGAGTCTTTTTGAAGTAAAAGAAGTAATAATGGGTTACTAGGTTTCCACGTTATTACCCGCCGTCGTCAAACTGCTGCTGACAACAACACGAGTACGCGACATTATTAATTCCTCCGAGTTAACAAAATAGAAACATTTGCGATTATCATTGCGGATTGTGCGGGAATGCGGCAGAAAGTCGGAACGCCTAGATTAGAAGGATAGAAGGAATGTCATGAAGTGAAAAGAACGCGCCGGCACGCACACGCACCTTCGGGCGCCGTCACCGACGCATATCTCAAGAGTCAAGACTCAAGAGGTGGTGTTACGTCATCGGATCGGGGATCGACTTCCATAGCGGGCGACGATTAAGTCATGATTTAGCTTTTGGCTTTTTTTTTTCCTTCCTTCGAGAAGAAAACCGTCGCGACAGCTCAGGTTCGAACATGTGTGTGATTTCACACGTGAGTAGGCAGCAGACCACATAAAACTTCAAATCTCCACAAGCTTCGCTTAAATTATTTAAAAAAACACTTTTTTCACTCCGCTACCAAGCTAAAAATGAAATGGAGTTGTTGCGATTTGTTTGATATATGTGAAAGTGAACTTGAAGCCAACACAAATTTGATTTGAAATACATACATAGAGCATTTTGAACGCTTTTTACTGGCTGACTTTTCTACGGACGCTACGGATTAGATTAAAAGCAAGCTGGTATAGAAAGTGTCGCCTTCATGCAAATTAGCAGTGAAAAATAACTTACCAAGTAGCAATCGATTGGTTTCTCGACATGTGTTTTGTAGGCCTTTTGAATTTCGGTTTGTTTGAGCGCGTGCGCAATGTGGAGGGCGCTGGCGTCGAAGCGGCCATATTGGTAGCCGGGAGAGTCGATGTGGTTGTTTTGCGGGTAGGCGTTAGGGCTGTAGTTGTTCCGATCGTGGCCGGTTGGCGATAACGGCTGATTGGTGCTGCCATTCACATGCGTTCGGATGTTCAGCGCTGCAAACAATGATGCGAATTAGCCACGTGCCAATAAACAATACCTCCATACCTCGCAACAACAAAAGCGGATTGATTAAGTCCTGCAGTAAAGGTCAATGTTGCATAACTAACATAACATAAATGCACAGACTGTTTGTTCTTCCGTATAGGTGGAGGTGGAGTTAAATTTAAATGATGACAAATTTGAACACAATTCTATTGTATGCGGAAAAAATATACAAACACGGTAATTACCGTCTGCGTCGAAAGTCCCCCTTCCGGTGCAGCGGATCTGCTCGTTGACGAAATTGCTGGACTTGGGCACGTTGAGCGCGGAGCGAATGCCCACCGAGGAGCCGTCCAGGTGTCCGGGGCCGATTTTCGGCACATGACTGCTACAGTACACCTCCTTGTCCTCCTGCTTGTGCTGGTTGTTGTAGTAGGTCTTGAGGGTGAGCTTGGTGCCGCAGATGGCGCACTTGAAGCACCCGCTGTGGTAGAAAGTGAAATCCTTGAGCGGGCCCACGCGGTCCACCTGGTAGACGGTCTCCTGGCACCGCAAGCACGTGCTCTCGTAGAAGTTGGGCCTGTACATGGCCCTCTATAGCTCGTTGGCGAGTCAAGCGGAAAGCGCCGATCGAATATCGTTGCACATCTATTGGCGGCGGCGTTGAACTCACCGAAAAGGTGTTTTCGTCGCAAAGCTCGCAATTTTTCGGCATGCACGCGCGCGCGCGCGCACCTCGAATGCGGTAATCGGCGGTGGCGCGATGCGGAGCGCTGGCTAACAGTAAAAATGGTAATATAGCGTGGCGCAATTAACTAAAACAATACAACACTATGCGCAGAGGCACCAAACGCCCGGTGCGAGGTTCTCGTTACATGCTCCGGCGCGGTCTTCCTTCCTCTCTCCTCTTCGGCCGCCGCCGCGATTGCGTGCGCGTTCCGCCGCACAAGGTGCCCCTTGGGATCGTTCGTATCGAATTGTGCGGGGCGATGAGTAAGTAAGCTGAGCGCGCACACAAGTCGTTAAGCCGAGTGGTTGTTACACGATGCACGAAACGACAACATTCACTCATCAGCACTGCGCACACACACCTCGGATGCGCTCGCAGGAGATGCTGGGCGAATTCGATACTCTACTGCAACCTGCTGCGTGTTGTGCCGACGCGGGGCACTGGAGATGCAAGCGTCTGATGGCGACTGATGATTGGAAAATTCGCGTTTTGTTGTTACACTTTTATTGTTGTCATTAATGCGAGCGCGCCGCAACAGCCATGTTGTGCTAGTCGCTCATCAGCGAGGCGTACACTACCTGCGGTTGACCACTCGCGGGCCGCACCAGCAGCCAGCAGAAGGCCCCCTTCTCCAGGTGTATGCGACTGCCGAGTCCCCGTTCACCTGCGTGCGTATCGCTCGCTCGGTGCGTTCGCTCCTTCGCTCCACGCTCGTTTGCCGCTGTTGCAGCGCTGTTTCGTTCTCCTTTTTGTAGTAAATACCTTCGCAAAACATGTTTAATTCATATCTGCGCGCACGACCATTAATAAACGTGCTGCCGGTGAAATTCTTCTCGCTGAATTCTCTTCGGTTGCATAAGTTCATCAATCTGCGCTGCAATACCTGCATTCATGGCCATTTGCAAAACAAACAGCAAATATTGAAATATCAAATGCTTCTTAGTTCATTATTTCAAACCTACTCTTGAGATGAAACTATTCGTATTCAACACCAACCTTACATTTAGAACAGTGAACAGCATTTTAATGAATAACATGAGATGTACGTTTTACAAATTATGACCATTACCTATTTGTTATCGATTCCAATTAAATACTTTCACGTTTTTACATTAAATAACAAGGTAAGATAAACACTCACCTTGACGTTTTATTGGCATTCCAGTGAAGAAATTTTATTTAAAAAGTTCAAAAAATTAAAAGAGAATTTTATGGAATTTAATAACATAACATAGACCACCCAATATACACATATATAAACTACATTGGGATTAATACTTGCCCAACCCGTTTAGAGTCAAAATAACGTCTCGGAAGAAAATGATAGGGTAGTTTTAAATCTTTAATTCCGTATGTTTTTTAGGGTCCTGAATCCGAATCCGAAGTTTGATAGCAACATTTCGTAACGCAACATTGAAAAGAATGCAAAGAGCAGCAAAGAAATTTCTCTTTTTGCTTATAATTCAAAATTATAAACTCTTCGTAAAAAACATCTCAGTACAAAATGGAAGTATATAACATTTCCTACAAATTGCACTACTTAGTTTTTTTTCTGACGAACTGTTCTGCTTCAAGCGAACAAAATCCCAAAAAGACATCGCAACTACGATTATACGTTGCCCATTGGCTCATTTCTTATAATGACTTTTTATGGTTTTCACTATCGGTCTTGTTCTTTTTGGCATTAGATGCACAATTAATTAAGGAATCCAACAGTAACGAAATTATTACCATGCAACGTTACAAACTACTAGGAAATAAGTAAATAAGTCCTTGCAACTAATATGATTGTACGGTGCGCATAGGCGCACATTTCTTATCATAACTATTTATGAATTTCAATATCAATCTCGTTCTTTTCGGCATTAGATGCACAATGGGGTATTCATAAGGTGTAATTAGTTGTATTTTATTGCAGATATTGAAAGACGATTTTAAAATACTATGTTCAATTTTAAAAATGTTTCTATTGGACCCAATTTGCCTCCGCAATTTCAGTTTAAAGTTGTTAACCCATGTACTCACACAGACACAAAACACATAGACACAAAACATTCGCAAAAGTGACGTACTTGGGTTTCAACTATAAAGTGAAATTGCAGAGTCAATTTGGACCTAATCGAAAAATAAAAAATATGGGTATAAAATTTTTACATTATCTTTAAATTTATGCAATAAAAAAAAAGAGTGAATATAGCCCATTCAAAAGAGAATCTACTCATATCATTGCTGATATTTAAAGTGACAAACATGTTAGTAATACGCCAAAAAGACATCGCAACTATGATTATACCACTATAATACGGTGCGCTAGTGCGCACATTTCTTATCATAACTTTTTATGGTTTTCATTATCCGTCTCGTTCTTTATGGCATTAGATGCGCAATTAAACAATGAATCTAACAGTAACGAAAGCCTTACCATGCAACGTTGCAAACTACCTAGCAAAATTTAAAAATTGTGTTTGGCGAAGACGGATAAAATATGCCAATTTTCAACTATGGCTAGTCAGAACAGATTGTCGCAGAAAAAAAACTGAATAGTGCAATTTGTAGGGAATTTCATGTACTTTCATTTTGAATGGAGATATTTTTACAAAGGGTTCATTATTTTAGAGTTATAAGCAAAAAAAAAACAGAAAAAAAAGAAATTTTTTGCCATTTGCTTGTATTTTTTCAATGTTGAGTAACGAAATTTTGTTAGCTAACCTCGGATTCGGATTCAGCACCCCAAAAAACATAGAGAACTGACCTAAAACAACCCCAAAACTATCCTACAAAAAACCTAATATGACTGTACTAAAGTACAATTCCAATTCGAAAAATGAAAAGAGAACAAAACAAAGTGCACTTTTCATATTTGTTTATTCTGTTAGACATTATAAATTTACAACATATGTATCATTAGCCTAAACATATGTAATTAATATAGTAGTGCCATTCAATTATTTCACGAAGTCAAGAGAACCTGATATAAAAATCAGTACGCAGGTATGAAGATCATGTGTGTTCTATTTATTAATTCCTCGGAACTTAACATGAAACAAAATAAACACTTTGTCTTTCACCTGTTTAGCTTCAAAAATATTATTGCAACGACCCACGTTGTATAATCTCAGCCGCCCAAATTTCCATTGCATTCGCGAGAGCAAGTTCAAGTAAGTAATAAAATATAATAAATAAATTCGAACACAATTAGAAATTGCATTATACACATAGTAATATAGTAGAGTACAGACTTGCTCGTCATTGCAGTCATCCCCATCGAATGCTATCGCTTCCGTTGCGATGATTCCACTGATTCACATTGATAACCGATTTAAGTCGTAGATATAAGTTTTTAGAAAATTCGGAAATTCAAAAAATAATTAGAGGAATCGTTTGCTCGCATAATCATATGAGGGCGTACTTTTGAAAACATGTTTACAACGACGGTATAGTTTGTGTTACGATATGCCGTTGACTCCCATTAGGCATATTTCTTTAAGCCAGTACTTCAGGGTGCAATAAATATTTTGAGATTTTAAGATTTGGCATTCTTAAGGAAGTTGTTACTAATTTCAATTAAATTTCTTTAGAATGCGTGTAATTTTAGAGTTTAACATTATATTTCCCAAAGTTTTGGTTTAGAAATGAGTCTCCATTCTCAAAATCATCAATACTTAATAACTCGAAGAATAAATTACTAAAAGATGTGCGTGCCCTCATTACTAAAAATCTTTTTTTTTAAATTACACTATCGATTTTGACGACTTTTTATCAATTTAAGTCTTCCTGATTCCAGGTAGCAGATATTAAACGTCAACAGAATATCGTGACACAAACGTTTCTTACCTGCTTTGCTTCAGTTTATTGCAAAATGTTTGCGCTCGGCAGTATTACGAAAATTCTTTTCATCAAATTAAAGAAAAAGTAAAACTCACAAAAAAAATCATACATTTTTAAAACTCGGGATGGTTCCAGGGTACTTTACCTAATACTAAAGAGTTGGTTATGCGGTTACCATCATTGCCATATGTTGGTGGTAACCGTCGGCTGGGCCGAGCCGTTCGCGCCGCCGATGGACATGTTGCCAAACTGCGACTGCAGCGATGATTGATTGAAGAACGGATTCGCCTGCGGCGCCTGCATCGCGTTGGGAAACATATTGACGCCGTTGCCGGCCGCCTGCTGCGCCTGGGAGGGCTGGAACTGGTTCATCGACTGGAACTGATTGTTCGGCATCATCCCGCTCGAATTCGCGCCAGCGAATTGATTGGTGAATTGATAATTGGGCGTCTGCTGCACGGGCATCGTGTTCTGCATGCCAAACTGTTGACTACTGAACTGATTCGGCTGAAAATGTTGCTGTTGCTGCTGTTGTTGCGGTTGCTGTGGCGCCTGCTGGAATTGCGCGCCGCCAAACTGCATGCCGTTCTGCATCGGCGCAAAGTTCGCCTGCTGCTGCTGTGGCACATTTTGGCCGAACGCGTTGAAGTTCTGGAAATTCGATTGGCCCGCCGCCGCCGCAAAGTTCGTGTTGAACTGCGCTGGCTGCGCATTGAAGTTCGGATTAAAGTTGTTGACGGGCGGCGCCGCTGCATACAAAGCAAGGATGCTGTCCTTCGTCAGCTTGGCCTTCTCCTTCTCGGTCGGCACGGTCTGATTGAAGAAGCTCTCCTCCTCGCTCTTAATATCCACTACCTTCTTCTCGTCCTTCTTGGGCGTGCCGGTGTTGCCCACCGCGATGTTGCTGCTCGGCACCGGTGCCGACAGGAAATTGCTAAAGGTATCATCGCCATTCTGCAAGCCTAACAAGTCGGACGTGTTGCTCTTGCTCTCTGCCACGGCGCTCTTGGCTGGCTGTGTGGTCACTGGCGTATTTAGCACACGCCCCGGCTTGGGGCTGGCGTTCTTCGGCTTAGGCAATTGCGGCACTTCCACTGCGCCCAGCGACTTCTTCTCCACGACGGCGCTCTTCTTCTTGCGCTTCTGCCGCTCGATCTCCTCGTCGATCTCCTTCTCCCAGTTGACCTCCGGCAGCGCGGGCGGCACCCATTCGCGCGCAATGTACTTCTTGTGCTCGTACTTGGCGCGGATGAACGTCTCCAGGCTGGAGTCGTTCTGCGGGCGGCGGAAACTGTCCGGCAGGTTAGCCTCGTACACGGCGCGCGCGCGCGAGTTGCCCATCTGCTGCAGTGATACGACCTGCTCCGGCGTCCAGGAGTCCAGGTTCACCGACTTCACTTTTGAGATATGTACGCCAAGATTTCTGTGGATGCCTGCGCAGCGAATGCACAGAAATACGCCGAGGTTCCATGATGCCCAGCGTGGACCTAAAAACAAAACATTTGGTCAGAGACGGACAGGGACAGTTTCGATGTCTCATTGTGCAAATATGCGACGTAGGCGTATGCCGTACGCCTCACATTGCAGCTTATCAATGCAGAACTCAACAGAACAATTCAACAAAATGCAACGGAAAGCGCAACGCATTAATAACGTAATTTCCCAATAATTCTAAACAAAGCATTCTGTTAGAAGTCATGTATTGTGTCTCAATAAAGCCTCAAATTAACATTGTGTACACTTGAATGCCATTATCATTACTTGCATTTTATGCGCTGGACTTGGTCAGTGTGCATGTGCTGTATAACTGTAATCAATGTTGTCGCCCACGTTTTTATCACATGAGGCGTATAGTTATACATTATTTTGTGCTGAGCTGATTTCAGAATACACGAATACAGCACAGAGCACAGCTTGTTAAATGTTAAGCGATGAAATACGGGCATTTTGAGATCGACAAATTGAAAGATTTGCATTTAAAATAACCATTTACTTCCAAGCTACATATTTTATTACTGCTTCAGTGACTTACATAAATAAATTCGCGCAGTTAGACCAAAACAGAGTACAATTAGCAGATGCCTATGCCTATGTAGCTACCCAAAGTGATGTCCATGTCCAGAGGACAAGTAGTGTCTGTTTCAACTTTCAAGATATCTTGTTACTGCTTTGATAACAAATTACTTTTGTACTCTTTAATATGCTATAGTTTTTCAACGAAAATAAAAACTAGTCTGTGCTATGAATTAAGAAATAAAAAATATATAATGTATTAAACTCCTATTATAAGTACATATAACAAACAATAACTCTTTATAACTTTAAAACAATCAACATAGCATGATATCATTACACACGTTGATAAGACTAATCTACAACACTACAACTATTCTACAACACTCGAAAATAACGTGGCCAGTATCAAATCAGATTTGCATTAATTCGTGAAATAATGATGACACGTTATCAGTACCGAAAAGAAGCGTAAGTTTTTACCTTTGGAATCGCAATCCACGCAATATTTGTTATCCTCGTCGCGAAGCAGCGCGTTCAGCACCGACAGGCACTTGTCCTGCAGTTGTTTCGCCTTGTCTTTGTCCGCTTTTGAGCTCATTGTAAATGTGTGTGTGGCTATCTAGAACACTGTATAATATCACTGGGGGCCGAAGTGCCGCGCTCGGCAAGCTGATTTCAGTATATCGATAAATAATATAAGTAAAATTAATTAAGCTATGGCCTAGTGCGAGTCGGTGGCTGACAACTGCACGTAGTTGACATCACAACGATGCCATTTCTAAACCGAAACGTCACTGGCCGCTCTGCGCAGGTCGTTTCTCGTTTGGTTGATTCGATTTTACCACGATTTTACGGATCGCACGCTTCGGCTCTGCTTCGGCTTCGATCGGCGACGCGACTGTTCAGTGCTGCTCTCTTTCTCGGTGTGTTGGTATGTTGTAATACTGGTTCATGGCGTCGTTGCTAGAGAGCGCTAGGGGGCTTGGATGACCCTTTTTTTCGTTTCTTCTTCAAATACGAATGGAAGTTATTGATTTTATTGATCTGAATCTACGAAATTACTCGTCACACGTAAATTATGTAATGGTTCAGTTGTTACTGTAACTTTTATTTTATTTTATTTTTATTTAAAATGAAAATTGTTATCAACTTGTTACTTTAACTTGTTACTGTTACTTTAACTTTTATTTTATTTTTATTTAAAATGAAAATTGTTATCAACTTGTTTCAATTTAAATATGTGCCATCGAAATTAAGCGTTCATTTTAATTAATTTAATTATAACACGAGTAATATCTCTTTTCTTATTCCGGTATTCAGCGTGTAGGTGTAGGAAGTAGCAAATCAAAATCAGCCACCCCAAGATTTGAACCTTAAACCTCAATTTGCACATTAATTTGTTTATTTTATTTTTAAGTAGTCTTCACATTCACAATCCTGCATTACTATTATACAACTAGAACATGCATATAAAATTATAGTAAATGATAATACAATATTAGACACAAGTTAATTTGTACTATACATATCATTATTTCAAATCCTTCTTCTTTTGGTTCCTGGTGTTACAGTCAGTGGACTAGCCTTGCCCCCATTGGTTTCATCAGGTTTCAAACTACCTCTTGTTGGTCTCTTCACAGGTCTTGGAGATTCCTCCCTCTTATTCTTCTTGTTCTCCTCTTTTGTAGCAGCAAGTGAGTTCCTACCCTTAGCCTGTTTTGTTTTTGGCTCTGGTTCTTTCTTGATCTCCTTCTTTGCAGTGGGTGTTTTTATCTCCTTGCCATTATCTTTATCTTTGCTATTACTATCTCTTCTAGGAGTGTCATTCTTTGAACTTCTATTATTTACTGGTATCTTAGCATCTTCCTTTTTTATTTCTTTCATGTTTTTGGGAGTTTCTCGTCCTTTCTGGGTTTTCTTCTCCTCCTGCTCTTCCTTCTCCTTTTTGCGCTTTAACGTGCCAAAGTCCGTCTCAGGTAGGATAAACTCGCGCATTTCATTTGGGAATGGCAGTGTTTCAGTTTCATTTAGTGCATCCAAGTTGTACATAGTCTCTAGCTGCGACCAGATTTTTGTTGATGGCACATCTTTTTTAATGGCTTCTCCAAACTTTCCACAGATGATAGCCATTTGAAAATGTTTATTTATACCTGTAATTGAATTAATCGAATGTGAGTTACAAATATGAAACTAGAGCTTTTTCTCCATTTTTGGTAAAACATTTTGTTAGTGTTTAGCTTACTTACCAATTGGCTTGTGCCCGACCATTGCGTCCAATAAATGGCCCTCGTTAACGACGTTCCATTCGAAGTCTTCCATAATCTCGTTCTTCAAAAGAGTCCGTGTGATATTTGGAATATCTTTGGTGTTTAATAACATTTCATTTGCAATCGAACGGGGCAAAACAAATCTGTGTACTCTCTCTCGGATATGCTCGGTAACTGTCAAAAAAGTAGGGTTATATCATCTTTTAGTTCATAAATTGATCATTCACACTGGTGGCACTAGTGGCGTAAAGCGTACGAAAAACTTAAAATATAAATACGAAAAATATAACGTTTGAATTGTACTTTACACTTTACTTAATTTAATTTATACACAAACATATTGAAATATCATCGCCAATTAGTGCCATAAGAGATAAGTGGAGATTTTTTATAGATCAACAATGATTGTGAATTGGATGTTGAGCTTCCAGGAACATGAAGTTGATGAAAGTATCAGCGTTTGTTTTCTTGCATCTCTTGCGTTAATGGAAAACACCGAAATGCTAATTTTACTACAGTAATTTGAGTACGTTTATATTGCGCAAGCGTTAGGGCGCAAATGCATTTTACAGTGAAAAAGACTTTATTAATTATTTTGCTAATTACAGTTATGAGACAAACAGGATTTCATTATAATTGGCCAGTTGTACTAAACTTCGGCTAGAGTTAACGAACTATTATGGTAGTCAAGAATGGTTGCCATGATATCGATTCTTTGTTACTATAGTTACCAGTTGCCAGTTGGGTAACTTATGTTTTTAGTTTCGCCGCTTATAGAATTACCTATAAAATTTAATGTGTAAATGGGAATAATCTTCCGAGTATTAAATATTCTAATGTGCATTATTCCTGGGTCTGAACTTCGCACATCCAATGATACTATCATATAAAGAAACAAAAATAAATCTTATCCAGCTTGGTAAATTCTCATGCGTGCTAATTTCGAATTATAATTAATTAAAGATGAGAATAAATATTTTGCGCTACGTAGTACCACAGACTAGATAGGTGGTAGTACGTACGTCATTTTTGAGTCTGGGTTGTGTATGAGTGACATGCTCGTGTACGCTCGCATAACTCGATTGAACACGATGTTTTAAAACATAATGTCAACAACCAACAAGAATCGTGTTTAAAAACCTCAGACTGGGGCTGAGTACATTTTTGGAGTACAATGTTGTTCCAACACAAATAGGAAACATTTTGAACAACATTCCTGGTTACACTTAGTTGTGTTGTCATGTTTTTCTTTTCCCCATAATAAATAATAATGTTAATAGAGGTTAGTTTGTTGTAACATTGTTGTATCAAAAATAAGTAACTACACATTTGTTTTTGTTATTAGATTCAATAAGTTGAGATTATAGATGTTGCCATCAAATGTTGCATTTAGTATTTGATCTCCAACTAACTTAAGATGACGAAATAGTACATTACATACTTAAAGTGGAAAGCAGCGAATTACATTCCGAGCGAAATATTTACACGCGACGCGAGCGCAGCGAGCGAGCTTGTAATTTCGCGAGGAATGTAATTCTGCTTTCCACTTGAAGTATGTACAGTACTTTATCTGCGACCATAGTCGATAATACAAGATAATAGTTATTTTTGTGTTGGCGA
>JARJDQ010008228.1:0-11134 GCA_030264215.1 Geostiba sp. GC000077 | reverse complement strand
ATTTATGGTTTCCATGGTTTTACAGTATTTAAACAAAAATAAATTACAATTGTCATTAGTAATTTGAATTGATTTTACGGACATTTGGTGATATTATGCAGCATTATTTTGAAAATGTCCACCATAGAATATGCTGAGTACATCAGTCTTCAGAGCTTTTGTATTTCAATAGCTAATAGAGCAAAGCATTTAACCTATTTATGTCTGTTTCCATAGCAATTACAAAAAATACGTTTTATAATATCAGAATGTAATGCGGTATTGCCGGATTTCTTTGAATGCTTCTCACGGCCAAACGACCTATAATAGCGCTAATGCAAATTTGTTCCGCGAATTTATAGACACCCTGTATAAAGACGTGAAAATGAACGTTGTATCTCAATGCGTTTTCAAGCTACAATGCTTTGAAGTTTGTCTGATTAAAAAAACGCATTTAATGCGCCACTCACGAACTCACGATTACATATAGATGATAGATACAAAGGTACATCTTTAAAAGGCGCATTATCCGTTGCAGTTTCATTGGTAAACATCGATCGAATCAATACTGATATGAACATTTGTGAAAATGCGTTATCACACACTTCAAATTTTGAGTTCCAACAAAAAGTTCCTCATGTCTCAGGTCTCAAAGTTTCAAGTATTGCGTGGTGACGTGGATGATGTGTCACGATATCACAAAATAATATTAGTTTGCTGGCTTTAATAAATGTATTCTATCAGCAGTACTACGGCGAAAGATAATACTAATTATTCACGTGCGATGGTGTCATGCATCGAGCACCTGTCGCCATGTCTCCTCGATTGTGTGTCGCATCGCCATCGCCAGCCGGCAAAAATGTCAATATCATGTGCCGATGACGATAACGAGCAGTAATACATATTTACATAATGATTAATTACTTTATTTACGTTCTGCCTTATCCAATGCCAGTACCAGTAAATACTAAATTTGTAAGTACTATAACTGTAACACGTTTATTACTTATTACTTTTATTACTAAGTAACTAGTGCTAGTACTACTAAACAAACTCAGAGCGTAGTACACACAAAAAAAATTGAATTCATCAAGTATAAATTATCATACTAAGTGCTCTGCAAACGAAACAAAATAGAAAAATACCATGATAATGTGTCGTCGACACACACCACATCCAAAATAAGTTTGTGATATGTGCTGAATTATTGATATGTGCTAAAACTGGTCAGTGGATAAAAAAAATCGTGACTGTAATTTGGTAGTGCATGACTTGACATGCCATGAGATAATGGGATAGTAGTTTGTATAGCTAGTGTAGAAAGTAAGACTTTATGCATGCGAGTGACTGTTGCAACGCGAGCCCGTAGGGCGAGTCAAGTAACTCAAATATCACTCGATTTTAAATTAATCCTATCCATTAAGCCAAACAGGGTATAAATTGCTATTCTATTACGAGTGGTCGTAGAAAAAATATTTTGCATACGATAACTACTTCAAGGCCAGCGGCTGTGAAGCGTTTTATTAATGAACCATCATCTTGAGTTTTTTCCAGTCTTATCAATTTTTTCGAACATAAGTGCTTTCTTATCTTCTTTTCTGTCGGTTTTGTGCATGCCTGTGCGCGTGACGGCTGTGGAGTTTGGCAAAGAGTATTCATTTTTCATGCCTGCGGATCAGTGTGTTTTTTATCATTTATCTTGTCAAGCCTGAGGACGTGAAACAGGAAGCGCTGTGACTCAACAGGTTATTGCTTTCTGCGCAATTTCTTTCCGAAAGTGACAAACGTCATTCATTCACACCATTTATCATCGCAAAGTGAGCGTAGTATCAACACAAATCCCCCCGATACCCCAAATTTCGCGGAAATGAAAGAGGCGATGTTATTTTCGTTTTATTGATTTAGCGCTGACTTTCAAACGACCTTCGCACATTCATAACGACTTGTAACGTGCAAGTGTACAACGATTCTATTGTTGTGCGTTGTATTATGACATGGATCTGTGTCACACGTTTAGTTTGTGTTGGGTTGGATTGCTATTTGATTAGATATGGGAAAAAGGCTCAATTATGTTGGCGTTGGCAGCGTTAGCGTCGAGAGCTGATCAAACATTCAGCACAAAAATATCCGCCGATCCCCAATGCCCAATCATTGTGTCTATTTTCAGACTCGTTTCTATTTGCTGTAAATTGTTAATGATTCGCGATCGATTCATGACGGTGTGTGTGTGTCTGTGTGAATCTGTGAATAAAGAATGATTTTCGCGGACGTCTCGTTTGTCCCTGTTCCGCAATTAATATTTAACGCATGTGGCGCATCGAGGCATATCGAGGCACATGGATATCAATTTAAAATGCACGACTTGGACGCGGTCGGAGCAATATGTTTTTATGATTGTGATTGTGGATTGCAATCCCTGTCGTGTGAGTCATTCACATGGCTGCGCTAATTTTTTTTTTTTGTTATTTTCTCCGTCACGCCATGCATCATCATGTGTTGGGTGTAATGTGTAATTATTCCGTTATTGCTTGTTGATGTTGATGTGGAGGAGCGTTTTGAACTTTCGATGCTCGTCGCCGTCGCGGTCTGATGGAAGAGTCATTGACGTTGTGTTTTCTAATCGAGTCTAAACCCGATAAGCAGCCACGAGCTGCAATCCTGCAATTACTTGGGAAGACAAAGAATGGCTGCAACTCGCAATTACTCGGCGCAATTGATCAATACGGAATTATTGAGCGCATTGTTTCTTTGTGCCTCTTTGTATTCAGCCTGGTTAAGGATATCTGCTAGATTTGTAAATTCGTAGAAGGCGCATCCACCAAAAATCCTACCCGTAAATTCATAATTTTTTGCGTTGTTTCCAATAATAGCTGATAAAAAAGTAGCGTGTCTATAGGCGACACCATTATCGTTATTACTGAAACATGTAGTACTATAATCGATTCGGCCTGTAGAGAGGAGTTGGTAGGCCATGGAAAGTTGTTTCGCAGTTGGTAACATTTCTTTTAAACGGAAGTCAATTTGGCGTGAAAATGCGCTGTTGCCGGTCGATTTAACAAAGCAATTAAAATATGCATAAAGTGCGTGATCGCATAATTTAAGGAGTTGAAGCCGGGGATATCGAAAAATCATCGGAAAATTAAATTTGCCAGAGGTCCTCCTAAGATTTTGCCAATCAATGAAAAATATCAATTGGAATAGGTAACAAATTAAATAATCTTTCAATTACAACTTAAATTAAAACAAACGAATAATTACAAACAAAGTTGTCAATAAAACTTTACCGCTCTGTATCTCGGCCATGAAGAACAATTTACCTACTCTTTTTTCGCTCAATGTACTTCTTTTAACGCCATCTATAAAACCTCCAGAAGAAATACGCCATTAATGGGATACCCAGTATTTTGATTATTCTAATGTTACATCACAATTTGTTTGTTTTTCATATTTTCTTTTGCGCTTTTAGAATGCTCAGAAAGGTATCCACATCGTTCTACAACCTATCTTAGATTGACTAATTTTCAATTGTTTCACGCAAGAAATTTGGCATCGTTGCATTGTAATCTCAAACTGATAGCTATTCAAAAATATTGACGTATTTCATTATTTCCGGGGAGCGATACCAACTTTTCTCCAGATTTCCATGACCTACTACCTCCTTTTTACAGAGTGAATCGATTATACTAATATTCTGATATTAAAGTCTTTAATGGCAGTTTTTAATGGCTTCCAAGATTTTTAATGCCTTTTACATTAATGCCTTACATTGGTTTTGCCGGTGAATTAATCCGCTTTATGCATATTGAACAGTTTGTCGAATACGTTCATAATTGGTATTAACCGGAAGGCTGCAGTCATGGCGCTCGGTGGCCTATAAAGCTGAAAATGATGGCCGGATCACCGCTGGCACGGCGGCGGCGATTAATTAGAAAATAGCGGAAACGTTTGAGGCGTTACGTTGCGTTGCCATTTTCCAACACACTCGGAATTCATAATGCACCACCTATCTCTCATCTTTGTGCATATTGGGTTGCCTATAGCTTCAAACTATTTTCTTTTTCTGCGGTATTGGAATTTTCTCAACAATGGAATTTTATTCCTTCCGTCCTTTTGCATGCATGGGCATTACGTAAATATTTCTGCGCTTAATTTATTGCGCTTGCAATTTACATTTTAATTTCGTGGCGCTGATGCCTAGACGCCAGCAATAGAGCTAGATGCTGATTATTACTGCTGTTAATGGCATTCGCTGGCGCACATGCAGAAACCGTACGCTCCGCGAGCACTTGCGGTTACGAATTGCGTTTACGGTTTACCGTTAATTTATAATTAACGTTTTCTTGCCGCTGTGCGCATCGAAGCGCCGCCGATGTGGCGTTTGCTTCGTTTTCTTCTGCTTTTTTTTTCTTCTTCTTTTGCTTTTCCAGACGCTCCCAGGTGTGTTCGACTTGGCTCTTGTCGGTCTTTCAACGTCTTTGATTGCGCACTTACCTCACTAGCTCACAGTCACATTCATAAGTGAGTCATGATGTGATGCAGTTGGAGCACTTTTCCATTTCGCAATGTATATTTAATTAATATTGCTTGCACTGCACTGGCTTCATGTTTATTGTATAATACCAAGTAGGAGGAAATTTAATTCCGGCATGGAGTTGAAGGCGAAGGCGCGTTGGAGGCTTGAGGCGAATGTAAACTGTAAACAAATAACTTGTTACATATCTCATTTTTACGAAGCATCAGCGTAGAAATTTTATTAATACCTTATTCCTCGCCTCGACGCAAAGAATTTCAATATCAAGACGGAGACGAAGAATGTATGCATGCGATTGTTTTCGTTCATAGCGAAATTCTTGGCTTTGGAAACAAATCGTTGAAATGAATTCGCATTTCGCAGCAAAGTTCGCACTTTGCTCGCTTGTCTGTGCTGAATCGGTTATTTTTCCAAGTTCTCGCATCTGGGTTTCTAGCTGAAGATGGCAAAGGGGAGGAAATTTATGACGGAACTCATCGGCTAGGTAAACAAGTTAGGGGGAAGGAAGTATGGCGTGGGGGCGAAACTTGTGTAACAAGAAAACTTAACGCCATGCAAAAAAAAATGCTTTCTAGGAGAGACGTTGGGTGATATCAAATACAAATTATGATAATAAAAAAATTGTTGCTCCATCAAGTTTTAATTAAGAACTAAATTAAATGTGCGCTAGAAAAATTGATGTTACTTAAACGTTGCGTTTTGCGGTAAGGCTGGATTGTTTTATGCGCTGTTGTAATGACGAAAGTTGGAAATGTTTGAATGTGCCTCTCCCTGTTCCCCGTTCCCTGAATGTGAACATGAAGTTGCCCAAGAAAGTTGTTAAACTTTGGCAACTCGAGCCCCACGCCACGCGTCTTACTTTTCTTTCTTCGCGTTTTTTTTTTGTTTTCATGCTCGGAAAACAACTTTGTCACTCTCGCGATGCTATATAAGGTCCAAATCTTTTTGTGCGGAAAATATTTTCGCTCGCACGGCGAAAGTTTCGATTTTAAGATGAGTTTTTATTTCGTGCGCGCCTCGCAAAGTTTGAAAAGTTTGAGCATGGATAACTTGGAAACCGGCAGTTGAGTCGTCTTTATCCCTTCTTCTTCTTCTTCTTCTGCTTCTTCTTTCTTCAACTTGGCGCATTTGTACCGTGCAGGACGCGCGCACGCAGCAGTGCAAAGTTTCAATCGTTTTAATTGCGAGAAGAAATAAAATTAATTCTTTGGAGGAAAGTTTGCACGCGCACACGCGGTGACAAAAAGAACAATCGGGGGATCATGATGGTAATGATGATGGCGATGGCGATGGCGATGGCGCGATGGCAATCAGGGGAAAGTTTTGCTCGGCGCAAACTTTTCAATTAAAATTTGCCCACTTTCGGGTTTCGGGGTGTTTGTTTTTGAGCGGCGCGCTGCCGTCGTGGAACTTGTTGGTGGAGGAGCCTAGGGTTTTTTTTCTTGGCGCGTAAAATGCAATCTCAATAAATTATCCATCGACATGCAGGCGCTCGATGGTGGTAATAAACTTAAACTGTGCACGGCAGAGTCTGAATTTAAAGGTCCTGTTATAGTTTAAGGTTTAACACACAACGTATCGCGAATTTAAATTAATAAAAACCTATTATACTTGATTGTGTAATTTTTTAGAGATTATTTCTGAAATAAGGAAAACTGGTTAATTCAAAAACAAATTAAAAAGTCAGTTTTTTATTATGTTTTATATTTTATTTTAATTTTCCTTGCGTTACCGTTACGCTTACGACAACGTACTATAACTAGGCCTTTAGTGTTTAGGTAACTATATGTTGTTTGCTTGTTGCAGGATTGGGATTCGAAGATACCGGGAGCGCGAGACTACCCGGACCTGCGGCTGGCCGTCAAGCGATGGGCCGAGCAGCAGGATGGCCAGCGCATCCTGCTGGCGACGCCCAGCGTCTTGGTGGGCTATCGCGTGGAGGTGTATCGCGCCGAGGGCACGACGCAGTGGTATACTGCCGTGATAGTCGGCTACAACGAAGCTACAAGGGTGAGTTTTCCTCTTCTTCTTCTTCTTCTTCTTGAGCAAGGTGTATCAATGAATAATGTATGCGCCGCAATAAATTATGCCAATACGAAATATTTACATTTGACGCCGACGCCGAGTCTTGAAACAGTTACTCTGGGGGCTCTGGGCGCCGAATTAGTTCAATTAGATGCGATCGCAGTGCACGCGTGCAGGCGTGCACTGAAAGCTCAAATAAATGCAGACATCAAGCTGCATTTTAATGAGGAGTATAGGTGGGAAGCGGGCGAGCGGTCGTAAACATGGCAAGCAATGCGGGAATTTAGGAATTTCTCGTGAAATGCCCACCGCCGCCTCCGCTGCCGCTAAACATGCAAATGCTGTAAATATATAAATGCTTCTATCGAAATTTAAAATGTTTGGGAAATAAGCAGCGCTTGGCGCGCTGCAAAACATGTGAACTGAAAACTGGGCAACGGGGAAAACATTTCGTAAATATTTTTAGGAACGCCGCAAGGCTGCAAACGCACTAGATATTCGCGAATGTAAATAAATGCGGGCAACGTTTCTTTGCGTGCACCATTTACATTTTGTTGCGGTTTGAAATATTTCTGTTTGTGTTTCTCGCGCCAGAAGCCAGAATTGTGTTGCAATGTGAAATGTAGAGTTGCATACGTTATTTATACACATACAACTTAAAATAGACTAGAACTATAGCTGTCTAGATACTCTAGATAATTGCTAACCATGTCAATAGCAGAGTTTTAATCAACAAAGATTCAAGGAAACTTTGAATTCATCTCTTTCGTTGAAAAATGCTTGCTTGTTTGACATGAATTTCCTCTTTTCATGTTGTTGTTCGCAGTTCCGTTTAAATTTTCAATTTTTTTTTTTTGAGTTGAAAACAAACATCCTGCGAAGCGAAAAGCAAAGAAAATGAAATATAAGGCGTTCGACTCGAGGGGCTTAATTTATGAAAATTTACGGCGGCGCTTCCCGAAAAGTTTCCCCATTCGGCGACGCCGACATTGGAAAAGTTACGCGACGAGCCACCCACCCCAAGTTGATATTGATTAAGTAATTAAACTTGTTTTCCCGACTTTTTCCCGGCCCCGGGAAGCCGAACCCCTGAGAAAACGTATTGAATTGGCATTTTAAAAGAAAATGGAAATTTTATGATTTTGTAATTTTGTAATTTTGTAATTAGGAAAGTGGTAATGCAGCAAGAAAAAGTGAAAGTAATTATGCACAAAATTGAGCGTATGTAAAGCTATTAAAAATCAACGCTCTCACACACATGCTGACATACACTCAGAAATAATTTACGGTTCAGCTGATTTTATTAACCGCGAAACACGAATCTCGGCGGTTCGACGCACAAAACAGGAACTACATTCTTCGATGTTAATGATACTTGAAATGTTGTATCAACGTTTCACGTTTGAATTGCGTTGGCAGCGTTTTATAGCGTTGTGAAACCAGCGCGCCGCACCGATAATGAATTCTATAACGTTATTAATTATGGCTGCACGGCCTTTTTTTTGTGCAAATTTTATTACATGACCGCACAGCAAGAGAGCAACAAAAGCGCTCGGTTTGCCCGTATCTTGTTTACAACCGACATATTTTTCATAATAAACGAGGTAGGCAGTTATTATGATAAGTGGGCATTTAGCGGCATGGCGCGCGGCGGAAAAACGCACACAAAGACCAACCCGGGGCCAGTGCAGTCCGGGGGAAGAAAAGGCGAAAAGTTTCGCCGTAAATTATGCACAAGCGCACCGACAATATTCTAGTTTGAGCCTGCGCTGCGTCGCGCATATTTTAACATGCCAAATGGACGTGAAATTTGATTACTCACGTGCCGGCCGGCCGAGAGGCGTCATCGGCAATAATACAACTTTATAATTTGTGCCTCGAGCGCTAATGCTTTGATTTAACTTGCACTTGCGAATTGCGAATTATTGCAATTAATGGTGGCATTTAATGCACTTGCTCTACGCCATTAAAAAAAGTTGACTACATACAAATTGCAAACATTTGCAAATATTATTTAATGGTTTGTTTGCTTTACTCTAGACGTTACTTGTACTATTACGTTAATGTTTATATTACTCGGTTTATTTTCACGGCGCTGGCGTAAAGTTTGCGCGATGGAGTTTCGGTATGGTTTTTGAATGAAAGTTGGTTGTTGGTAAATGCCTGCGGGGCGGGGGCGGCTCGGAAAATTCAATTAAAAATCCCAAAATGCCGCCGCGTCCAAACTTTGTTCGCATTTCGCGCAACACACTTCCGGCAACGAATGACGGGGTGCAAAAGAACTAGGGGTTGGTGGGACAAAAAGTGTGGCGCTGGAGAAAATGGAACTTTGTCACCGACGTCACCGCAAACAAAGCGAACGGAGGGGTTGTTTGAAGAGGGGGGCTTTTTCAATAGCCTCCATTATTAGTGGTGGCGTTTTTTTTTCGCGCCGAGAGCGCAAAAAGTGGCAGCGCGGAAAAGTAACGAAAATGTTTGTTTGACTGACTGTTTGACACCGACATGAAATGTAATCAGTAATCACTATAATCTTGGAATTAAATGCATTTGTTTTACTTGACGTGTGTGTTTTTGTTTTATAGGACCTGACCGTCACGGATGACACCGTGTTGGAAGAACACAACGAAGACCCGGCGCTGGTGCAGATGCGTCTCATCGGCGACGGCGGTGAGTTTCATCATAATTAATCACTCTGCCGACTCGGCGGCTCTGAAACTCTGATAAAAGCCGATATTGCGCCTGTAGCCACGCGTATACCACGAATAACCTCTATTTGACCTTCAAGGATGAAGTCTGCATCAACACCTCATGAATCTCTAGGTTAGCTTTAGTTAAGGGTGTTGTCAAGACTTGATAATTTAAATTTAAAAACAAATAGCAAAAATTACTGTTCCTGTTAATTTTTATTTTATATCTCTAGACAACAATCTTTATTATAACAATACTACCTTTTGTTGTGAAATTCAACTGGTTTGGTAGATTTACTCCAACCTTCGTCGTAAACTTTAAAGCATTACATGGTTTTGTCGTTTTCATTAATAAATGCCGAAACTTTCACGCAATTATGGATTATGTATAGTCTTAACTTCTCATAGTGTCCGAGTATGAAATTTAAGTAGAGTTGTTTGCACGAAGACCGAAGAATTGGAACACTTTTGCGTCACCATGATCCATGAGTCATGATTCATGAATAAAGACGTTTTCCAACACATGAAGAAATACAATTCTGACTCAACAGGGCTCGAACCTTCGGGCAGGCATCCAGTTCTTGCATTAATGTAAACTTGAGTCTTATGGTCATGAAATGTAATATTTTACATTTATTTATTGCACATTTAACTTTTAACATTCGCCTTTTATGTTGCTTTATGACATCTCGTAAACGTGAGGATTTTTATACGTATAATAAAAGCTTTGGTGTAAAGGGTAAAGGAAAGCTTGAGTTTAGCTAAAATGCATCCACAATCTATGCGAGTGCGACGATCAAAACAAGTCAAATTGGATCAAAAACAAATTACCATCAGTGGCAGTGCAGATTGGACATTGTTATACCTATAGGATAGGAAAAAGGAAATAAAGACCCGACATGTTTGTTGCTGTTGAATATGAATACCTGGCTGTCATAGTGGATATTTATTTGCGTTAATGATGAATGATGGGCAATGTTGAAAATGTTGTTTATTGTTGCAGTTGTGGAATCGATAATGCGCGGCGAAAACGTCGGCATCACGCCACGCCGTTCGCGCTCCACCGTTTTGCAAGCCCAGCAACAGCACCATCAGCAAACGGTGAGTTATTTTACCTCTGCCTCCACGCCACCCCGTCAATTATTTTTTGCACCTTTCTGAGTTTCCATGCATTTCCTTTCCATGCGCAATTTTGCGTTTCTACTTACTTCTTAATTCGGATGCTCGGATGCATGATGCATGATATTGACATTTGCCGCGACTATTGTCGATTACGAAGCGTGTCATTGCGCCAGCGTGACTTCCGCATTTTCGCGGAAACTCTGCCTTTGAAGATTTCCGAGCCGCACACGATCACGACCAGCGTAATGGTAATGATGCAAGCATATTACAATACCACCTGTCAAGCAGCAACCGGTGTGCATAGTTTGATTAG
Source organism: Geostiba sp. GC000077 (assembly GCA_030264215.1). Classification (NCBI taxonomy): domain Eukaryota; kingdom Metazoa; phylum Arthropoda; class Insecta; order Coleoptera; family Staphylinidae; genus Geostiba; species Geostiba sp. GC000077. The sequence goes on along the minus strand of JARJDQ010008228.1, from coordinate 477 downwards.
TATTCGCGTTGCTTCCTTGGTGGGCATTTCTTCGATGAGATGATTTTATTATGAAGATATGCAATAAAGTAGACAGGCTTGTAATAACCAACGAATATACAGGGTGTGTATAAATTTGCGGATAATAATTGCATTTGCAATTGGGCTAATTCTAAAACGAAAAGTTTCATTCAAAAATATTTTGAGTTTAAAGTTTAAAAGTTAACTTTGTAAAGAACTTATCCCAAATAAAGAACTTATCCCCAAAATTACATTTAGCTAGATTTAACATGCATACTAAAATGTTACAGATTTAAATTGCTTCAGAAGGATTTATTAAATAAAAAGTGAATTTGGCAATGTCCTTATTTAATACTTAGATAATTTATGGTTTCCCAGGTTTCACAGTATTTAAACAAAAATAAATTACATTTGTCATGAGTAATTTGAATTAGTTTTAGGGACATTTGATGATATTGTGCATAATTTTGAAAAATT
>JARJDQ010008210.1:0-10270 GCA_030264215.1 Geostiba sp. GC000077 | reverse complement strand
TTCTATAGAATTTCTATAGATATGAATCTTTTCTATACTTCACTATAATACATTACAAAGTTTTCGAAGTGATGTACTGGATATATGTTACCGTTAAATCAGGGAAGGCTGTTATTCTATGAAATAACTGGCTTCCGTAGTTAAAGTATAAAATAGAAATTCTTAGTTATTCTATGAAATGGAAAGCTATTCTATACTGTAACTGTGCAATATAGTTATTTTATGAAATAGCTAGTTATTTCATATATTAACGAATTTCACGGTTTAGCGGTAACATATATACTATAAATATACAAACATGTTGTACGATGCCAAACATATCGTAAGTGGAACGCGTAAATTTTACTTGGCTCCACATTGTATCTTGTTTCTTGTATCTCTTCTCTTCGGAGGGATTTTTCCTCCACTCTTGCTTTACTTCATTGATTCATTGCCACTTGCCATATTCGTTGCAATCTTGCATTAAACATTCAATCATTAAACAAGTTACGCCTCTCAGCTCTTGAGATATAAATCTGCTTGACTTATTATATGTACACACAAGTGACACCAGCAATCTGAGCTTTATTTTCTGTCTTGTTAGGTTAGGTAAGGACATTGGGTGCAACGTGTAAATTGAAAATTGTAAATTCTAAGCATTTGGCATGGATGCGTGATGCATAACGATCTCGCTTGCAGTGGACTAACTAAGCGTGGTGTGGGCATGTGCGCATGCGCGCGTGCATGAGTGCGGCTGGTTGGCAGGTTCGTTGAACCATAATCAGCCTGCAATGGCAATAATATATTGTGTGCGATGTGTAATTGCGGCATGGCGCGGCGCAGTGCGCATGCTCCTCTCTGCCTCGCCTCTATACTCAGCTGATATATTCATATACCATGTGTTCACTGAATATGTTAACAGTTATTACATTATCCTATATGAATCTATGTCATTTGCATTACATATCACGATGTTGCACAATTTATAATTTTAAATCAAAATGAATATTTTAAGAATCTTTCCACTGCTCTATAAAAATGATGTAATTTATTAATTATTAATATGCATTATCATGGATTAATTTATGTCTGTCCTTGATTTACATGATAGATAATCTTTTATGTAGGCTTTGCTTTGATTGAGGTGGCGAAGGTTGCTGATGGTGATAAAACTGTTCTTAAGTTTAACACATATTTAATAATTAATTCATTAAAATTTGATGTACTTCACGGTAATTTATGCAACCGGTTACTTATCAAGGGCAGTGAAAATTGCATAATAATAAAAAATCACGCATCAATGAAAAAGTAATTTGTTTCTTGGCATATAAAAAAAAATTGCTTGGTCTAAACAACTCTAAACTCTAAATGATAATAATCAAGAACAAAGTTCAACAATTCTTTTCAAGGCTTGTGCTGGTTGCTTAACTTCAGCTTAAGTGCACTTTGTATGGAATAAAGACTCTGCTGCATGTAAAAAGAAGAAGAAAAAAAGTAAGATCTTAAACAGTTAGCGTTAGCTGCGTTAGAAGTTACTGTTGGGAATAGTTTGAAATATTGTATATTGGAATATGAAATGTGCAACATCTACATACCACTTTACCACTTGTACTGCACTAGTTGCGCCAGGCATTAATATAAATGCGCGTGAAACTTGACATTATTGCGATTGCGAATGCAAATGCGACATTTTCTAATTGGAGCGCGGCTGCAGCGAGCACAAGAAAATCTCGCATCTTGCGCATTGCGGTTCACCAGCTCGCCAGTCATCGTAAAATCCATTAATAAATTTTTGACATTTAACATATTTATTTATTTATACCGGGTTAGTTTTCTGTTTTTAACCCTGCAAGTATTCAATAAAGAAAATATACTACAATGTAGGTTTATTGAGACATTGAGAATGAGTATAGACGAGGAGAATAATGAAAAATACAGATTATTGCAAAAGAAAGTTGGAAAATAAAAAATTGGTTAGACTATAGTTTCGTGGGTGTCGGATAATTTCGTTGTCATATGTCGGCAATGATTAATTACTTGATTGTGATTATTGCTGATTATTCACTTTGTCGTGACTTAAACAACTTAATATCATGTCTCATGTTAGGTGATTAACATCACAGTGGATAATTTTAAGTCACTATCAGTTTAAGTCTAGTCTCCGGTGTTTCCAGTCTTCTTATTTTAATACCACGTATATTATATATTTTCACTTTCAAAATGATCTATAATTTACGTATTGCTAACGTGTCCTAATGTCGTAGTTTGATGTCTTGTTTGTAATGTTTAGTATAGTATTGTTGAAGAGGGGATAATTTCTATAATGCACTTTTCAAGCGAAAGCATTACAGTTTTTGTGCCTTTGACTTAAGTGCAGTTCTTTGTTCTATTTTGATGACGCAGGTGATGTGCTCAAATAAGAAAAGGCTTTTTATAAGTGGGTTAAATGTCTATTTAGGGTAGATAAAATTTACGTTACACCTGGCCAATAAACCTTAAGTATACATACAGGGTGTTCCAGTTAAACGCCCCACCGGAAATTGGCAGATTCTACATCCAAAACTGAGCTAAAGTTACCAAAGGAAGATGCTGAGGCTATAACCGTTATACGCAATTTAAGTTGACCAATGGGAATCAAGATTGCAACTCAAACGGCCATTAATGGCGGTTTAAACTGTCATTTGACTAATGGTTGTTTACACCTCCATTAATATCCGTTTAATTCGCAATTTTGCTTCCCCATTGGTCAACTTAAAGTTGGTATAACTCGAAAAGTTTTATAGCCTCAGCATTTTCGTATAATAACTTTGGTTCCGTTTTGGCTATAAATCTGCAAATTCCCGGTGGAGCATTTGAATTGAAACACCCTGTATACACCACACCACTCGAGAGTACAAAGAAAAAGCTGTAAAGACGCACTTGACTTAAATTAGCACATGACTTAATGCTTTAAGTCAACTTCAACTTCTACTTGGGCAGACGTGCCAGAAGCCAAAAGATTTGCCATTTGCACAAGACTTAAGTCATTCTTTAAGATGAGTTAAATAATTTTTTCTTGTTTTTTGATGATGTGATGTGTACCCCCAATATTGATGTATTTGTGTTTGCGCAGACGTACGTCACTCGCTGACTTTTGGGCCACTCTCCAAAAATAAAACACAACGCAGCGCGATAATACGGAAAGCATATACACAGTCTACACGAATATAAACGCATGACGTCAATGCCTATACCAAAATTATATACTCATACTCCCAGTAACACAAACAGAATCTGACTGAGGAATCTATATTGCGTTGTATACAGAGTGTAGGTGTACAAACACGAAACACATGTTTATACTTTTTTTGTTGGCTTCATTAATAGATTAGGGACGAATTTAGACCAAAATAATATTTCTGACGCAAAACTAACAGTATTTCGATTTTTGGACATTTCAAAAACCACATTTAACTAAATATATTAAAATTATGTGACGTGGCTTTCAACTTTTTTGTCTTTAGTATGCAAATGTTATTTTTGTAGGATTTAGGTTTTAAGTAACGAAATTTATGCATAATATTGCCTAGTTGTAACTTGTAACTGTATTTTTTGAGAGCACAATCGCATTATAATAAAGATAATCATAGGAATCGTAAAATTATTAAAATATATGATAATTCCACTTAACATTCACTTTTTAACAGAAAAAAATCAAAATGCAAGTTTTAAGTATTAAATAGCATTTGTTTTTAAATTAAAGCCATATTTATGTTATTTTTATTGTGCAAATTCTATTACCACCTTTCATCGATGCGTGAATACGCATGATTTGTGTCTTTGCGCTCTTCCTTTTACGTTCTGTGCAGTTTGATTGAAATGCAGCGCGCATTGCGATTTGTGCGAAAACGTGCGGCGCTAATTAAATCTTATTAAAATTTCTAACCACGCGCGCACGCCGCCGTCCGAAAGCGCCACGTCACCATCGCGCATGTCTCACCTTTCCTATATGTTCACACTTCATACAGTTTTAGTTTAAAAAAACCTAGTAGCATGCACATGGTAGTAGTACTACTACTACTAAGATTGGGAAGACGTGTGTGGGTAGGGGTATGGAATTGTGTGGAAGTGTAGATGTCTATCAGGTGAAAGCTTTCCCAATTCCCCGAGAACTCTTCAGTTTACCTTTAAGTTTACAAGTTTAGATATCTCTCGTTCCGTTGTGTCTCACGTTTCGACAAACTTTGGATTTGAGTTTGATGTTAAGAATTTGTCTCAGGCTTTTCAGTGATGATATCGAAGGCAAAGGCAAGAAATTGGCAGAAAATTTTTGCTGTGTTAAATTAATCACACAGTATGTATTTATATGACTCATCTTAAGCACTTACTCATATATTTTCCTTTCTTTCTGCACATACTACACAAAACAAGGAAATCATACCTATTATTTGATACTATTGATCTTCTTCTTAAATATATTCTTGAAGTATTGTACAAAAAATGTTTAGTTGTGTTTTGTGCAGGTTTTATAACTTTTAGCATTTTTCATTTTGGATTATTGCAGTCAAGGTCTCGGTAATTATTACGCTTGGCGTTATCATCGTATAAACAGGCGACAGAATTGCACTGATTGCAGTTGTCATTGTGTGATATTACGGCTAACAAGACGAAATGAGCCAAACAATCGCGGCGATGATAAACGCGATCGCAATTTGCACACAAGTGCATACAAAGTACACCATGGCATTGTTCAACAGTTGCAGTGCATTATCATCCTCTCCTACCTTCCTGCACCTCCTACCTACCGCAATATTTACACAAATTACACGCACTCATCGCTATGTGTTTGTGCTCATTGTCACATTCATATATGGTGATATGGCATATAGATATAGACAGTCATTTCAATTCTACTTCTACAATTATGCGCTTATTCTCTTATTCATTTCATTGCAGATGACAAACATACAAACAATACGCACAACACATAACAGCAGCACAATGTATACAATTATTACTTTTAAACGTTGCTTTTTTTACTTTGATATTTTCGGCATCTCACTGTCACACTGTATGATTTTTCTTTATATATTTTATATTTTCGTTGCTCATCGGTTCTCATCGTTCACGGTTTGCTTCGCATTTGCATTTAAAGCAGCACATTTGCATGGAACATGCTTGTGATGTTGCGAAGGGCACGTTGCACGTATTGTGTTTGATGTGCACCTTGAGACGTACATTTTCTTTACGTTGTTGTCGCTTTGAAGGTAAACACATCTTGTTGCTGCATTTCCGCTTCCGATGTTGCCATATGCGCGTCATTCCACCTGCTTGTGCGTTTGTTTGTTCAACGATTCACAAGTGTCAACATGGATGGCGCCACTTGCTGAAACTCTGATCGAGTTTATAAGTTTAGTACTCTGCTCATATTTTATAGCACTCGGTTATATTTAAATCCCGGCGGCATCGGGCGTCCTTGTCGCGTCTAGCGTACGCCGTACGGCGCATAAAATATGCCGAAATAACTCACAGTTTCCAGTTTCCGCATTGTCGCGAATTTTCAACGTTGAATGGACCGAGCTTCCGCCAGATGGCGCCGCGATGTCACGTTTTACAATGCTGGAAAAAATTAATGTCGTGTGGTATCGTAAAATACCCAATTTTAGCTGCACGCCAGCACGTATTGATGTTTTCACAATGAATCACTCAATCACCGTGCGCGGCCATATTATTATTATAACAATCGCGCGCGGTGTCATCCGATAAAGTTTCTCTTTTTAATTGTAAGCCCACATTAACTCATGAACGTAGCGGTAGTCCTAGTTTTGTTGGCCCATGAATATGGTATTTTGTACTTACATGTAGTGCAAAATGTTTGACTGATTTTTTTTTCTGCTTGCAGTATCAAGTGGCGATAGCGGCCATCATAATGACGGCGGCGAGGGCAGCGGCGGCGACAGCGGGGATCAGATGGACGCCGACAGCAGGGCGCGCGAGATGGCGCGCCACAAGGAGGAGGCGAAGCGTCGCCGCCGCAAGAAGAAGCGCACCGGCTCCTCGCTCGTCTCATCCTGTTTTCAAGGTGAGCAGTGAGCAAGCACATTTGGTTGCCTAACATCAAGGCTCCGTGGCTGCTATTTTTAGCTGTTTAGCGCTTATCATCGGCAATAAAATCCATTGCGACGTAACGTAATAGTAAACATATCATAAGTGTAATTTCATGGTTCTGGCTGTTATATCATCCACGTTGCGTGCATGTCTGTAAATATTTGCACGCTTTGCTTTGAATTTCGCTGGGTGTGCAAGAAATTATCACAAAATAGCCGGCGTCAGCAGAAAATGCACTTATCATGTGTGATATGTTTGGGTTTGAATAATTTCGTTTGAAATGAGTCAAAGTCGATAATATTTACGCATGGTTTTGGGGCGAATGTAATTTTTGTGACTAATTTGAGTGTTTTTTTTTTAGATCTGTATAAGTTGACCGGTGAGGTGTTGGGCGAGGGAGCGTACGCCAGCGTACAAACCTGCGTGAACATCTTCACCGATCAGGAGTTCGCCGTCAAGATGATTGAGAAAGTGCCGGGACATGCGCGTGCGCGGGTCTTCCGCGAGGTGGAGACCTTCCACCACTGCCAGGGCCATCCGAACATAATTCAGCTCGTCGAGTTCTTCGAGGACGACGAAAAATTCTATTTGGTTTTCGAAAAAGTGTGTGATACTTGCAAACATTGTACGTGCGAAGGTATTAATTGTGGATTGGTTTGTAGATTAACGGCGGGCAGCTGCTTCGCCGCATCCAGGAGCATAGCTACTTCAGCGAGGCGGCGGCTGCGGAGATCGTCCGCGAGGTGGCGTCGGCGCTGAGCTTCATGCACGCGAAGGGCATCGCCCATCGCGACCTCAAGCCGGAGAACATCCTCTGCGTGGACGCCAAGCATCTCTTCCCCGTGAAGGTGTGCGATCTGGACCTCGGCTCCGGCATTCGCTTCCAGGCGTCCGTCTCCAGCCCGCTGGCGACGCCGCAACTGCTCACGCCGGTCGGCAGCGCCGAGTTTATGGCGCCCGAGGTGGTCGAGGCGTTCATCGGCGATACGGATGCGGTGGCGTACGACAAGCGCTGCGACCTCTGGTCGCTGGGCGTGATCATGTACATCCTCCTCTGCGGCTATCCGCCCTTCTACGGCAAGTGCGGCGGCGACTGCGGCTGGGAGCGCGGCGACAACTGCTCCGCCTGCCAGCACCTGCTCTTCCAGAGCATTCAGGAGGGCGAGTACGAGTTCCCCGAGGCGGAGTGGCATCGCATCTCCGACGACGCCAAGCAGCTGATCCGCGCGCTGCTGGTGAAGAAGGCGCGCGCGCGTCTCAGCGCCGCCGACGTGCTGCGCCATCCGTGGCTGCGGCACGCCAGCGACGAGCAGCCGCTGCCGACGCCCGCCGTCATCAAGCGCAACGATTCCGCGCGCGAACTCTCCCAGTTCGCCGACAGCGCCAACAGCGCCCATCGCGTCTACCATCAGCACTTCAGCATGCAGCTGAATTACCTCGAGAAGCCGAATCTGTATCGCGCACCGCCGCACGGCCTCAGCCCACCGTCGGAGAGCCTGCTCATGCAGCGCCGCCTCAAGTGCAAGTCGCTGATGCCGATCGCCTCGCCGCAGGCGATACCCAGCCCCAGCGGCTGAGTGCACACTCAATTCTTCTTTACTCTATACTCAATTCGGAAACACACACAGAAGAAGATTTAATACTATAACAAAAGCAAAACAGAAAAAAAAAAACATCTAGAGAACGAAATCGGTCCGACTATTATTTGCGTAGATGCGTAGAATTTGAAATTTCAGTTACCGGTCGGCAGAAATGAGGTATTTCGTTGATTTGTAGAGGATTTTTTGACTTTTTTGTACTTTTTTTGTTCTCTTATATAATTAGCAATTAAGTGATGCGACGCCGCGCGGATTTGCAACCCATTCGCAATGTGCAGTCCCTTCCAAAACGCTGATAGCTGAATCTGGTGCCAACGCAAAGCTTCCGAACACAGAAAACACCGAACAGCGTGCGCACACAAAATGGCGGACGAATCGTTGCGAATCCGCGCACGCGTCCACGACGACGATGTTGATGCGAGGCGTCTTGAAGGCCTAGAGATGATGCGTGGGCAGAGTGGATGAGAACGGGAGATCGCTTGTATTTTAATACTTTCGTATGATGTGTAGCGGAGTCTACAAAATGTGATACAAAACAAAAAACTATTACTAAGAGCTAGGATAGATCGTACCTGCTTTAGTTTTGATGATGATGATGTAAAATATTTGGCCGCACAGTCCGGCCGCCGAACTGACAGTCCATCAAGAGTCCTATATACGTTTGGATATTTTTTTAAGATTTTGTAATGCTCAAACACGATGGGTGCATAGGCAGGGAGTGGGAGGTTAAGAACCGCACGCGAGTGGTGGCCCAACCATAGGCAGCCAACATTGCGTTGGTGCGATGTGATTTGATTAACAGTGATGATGCAATGATTTGATAGATGGAAGTTTGTGCGCTATGTCCCCTATTCTTGATTTATTCTATTCAAAACATCGACTGCGAATCGGTGCCGAAAGCAAAACAAAAACGAAAACGTTTCCAACATGATGAAGCAACAAATGCATAGAAACTAAAAAAAAACGCTAAAAACTAATAAAAAATGGATAAAAATTTGGATGAATGCGGTTTGTGCGAATGTGTGGCGATGACATGTGTGTGATAGCATTTACTACTGTAAAAAAACTGTAACCTAAGCAGTACAAACACAGACTCTGTTGTTGAATGATGAAAAAAACATGTTTTTTTTTACAAACAGCGGCAGGAATCATGAATCATGGTGACATTGGTGACGACGATGTCATTGTAAAAATCGATTTCATAGCGCACCCTCAGAGCTGTGAGTGCCATCTTAATTATTATTATGTTTTTTCTTTTCTCCTTTTTTGTTTGCGCGAACCAGAAGCCAAACCAATTTGCGGAATATCTGTTTTATTTAACACGATTTTTTTCTTGTTTACTGTAATCAATCGATCCGAATCCCTTACCTCGGCACACCCAAGGTGATTATGTTTATTATATGATTATTGATAAGAAGCGGACGCGGATTGATTGAGTTGATTGTACCAAGTGTGCTTTATTTCGTACGAAAATGAAGAGCCGATTTTTATATGCATATGAAAAAGAAATGATGAAATACAATGAAGAAATGATGATGAATAATAAAGATATACACATATTACCAAAAACACAATGGAGAAAATGAGCATGGGTGAGAATGTTGAGGGATTGAACTGATATGATACTGAATTGTGGATATGTGATGCAAGATGCAAAAGTATGTGCTAATCATGCAGCAGGGCAGCAGGAACGAAGGTTTTTTGCGTCCCGAGGTGTGCGAACATTTACCATCCAATTTTTTCTCTGCAATTATGTTGTTACTATAATATATTTTATATAAATTTCATTTATATTTCAATAAAAATGGTAGCAATATAATAACGAATATCATGGCGTTTTTCTGTTTGCCTAGCCCTAACGCTTCCAATGCTTGCATTACGAAATTAACCTCACTTTTTCATTAATCACTTAAAGCTTACGACCATCAGATGTGTATCTATTTTGATAACATAATGTTTTTAATGTTCTTAACCAGTAGTAAACATGTCTATTCTCACCTGAACATCCTTAGCAACCTTATTATCTATTGTCCATCAACATTTCGCCAATACAGCGTGCCTTGGGAACTTTCATGTCGATGCCCAGCACTTTTCGTACAAAATGGCGGACACACAATATTATAATATTATATTCCAAATCAGCCGGAGGGTTGGTGGGTAAACAAACCCCTTTCTCTATTACACAGCGTCTGTCAGGTGCTTCTATTTCAGTTTGTTTGCCCTCCATCGCTTATTTAACCTCACTTTTTCATTAATCACTTACAACCATCAGATGTTTATCTATTTTGATAATAACTTAATATTTTAATGTTTTTAACCAGTAGTAAACATGTCTTCTCACCTGAACATCCTTATCAACCTTTTTATCTATTCTCCAGCAACACAAATGCAACGTCTCCTAGGCACTTTCGATGCCTAGCACTTTTGGAATAAAATGGCGGACACATAACTTAAACCAGCTGGAGGGTTGGAGGGTAAACAAATCCGGCCCTTTCTCTCTCACACAGCGACTGTCAGGTGCGTCTGTTTCAGGTTGATTGCCCTCCATCGCTTATTTAACCTTACTTTTTCATTAATCACTTGCAACTGATGTTTATCGCTTTTAC
>JARJDQ010008201.1:0-21373 GCA_030264215.1 Geostiba sp. GC000077 | reverse complement strand
TTCTATTAGCCTACCTTGATGAACTATCGGTACAACTCCAACCCACTTCTCTCTAGTCTCGTTACTCCATGCATTAGTTGTTGGCATCAGTGGTGCTTGTCGAAAGCAAGAACTGAGAAACATCTTGCCTAGCCCACATTGACGACACCGGTAATCGTTTAATTGTACGACTCGCCAACACAAAAATAACTATTATCTTGCATTATCGACTATGGTCGCAGATAAAGTACTGTACATACTTCAAGTGGAAAGTAGGATTACATTCCTCGCGAAATTATACGCTCGCTCGCTGCGCTCGCGTCGCGTGTAAATATTTCGCTCGGAATGTAATTCGCTGCTTTCCACTTTAAGTATGTAATGTACTATTAATTACGAATGTGGAAATTAGTTTTCTTTAGCTTAACGAATAAAAACGCAGGAAAATAGAAAAGAACTTCTGGAAGACTGTGAGACGAAGTCACGCCTTGAAAAATAAGAGCATCTGTGGCAAACTGTCCCAACTCCCAAAGTCTGCTGGAATGCCTGGAATTTATTCGAATCTCATTCATTTCTCGCGAGAAAAGTCAGCGGAATGAGTTGTAAAACGAGCAAAATGGACACGAAACGAGCAGGAGCAGCCCTCGAAAAGAAAGACACTCTTGAATGTGTTACGTCGGTGTTAGCCTACTTAAAACGACTGCTGCCAAGTACGCTAGGAAACTCTCGAGGAAAGAATTAAAATAAACGCAGGGCGAAATGCATACTGCAATTTGTAAGTGCAACTCGTATTTTATAATTTCGCTCACGTTCACGTTCACCATGCATCTGCCTTTCATTTGTCTCTGCGCATCTCTCAGTCGCTCGTTATAATTGCAAGCAATTTGCAACTTTAAAACACTTGCAAATTGTTACATTACTTTATACTTTTATCCCTATTGTATTCTTCGTCGCCTCCACCAACGTATCGCATTTGCATTCCGCTTCATTCGAGGATTCAAATTGACACATTTTAGTCTTGATTTACTAGTCTATATTACTAAAAAAATGTTTAAAAACTCTGTTCATGAAGAAAAAAGTTTAGCCCAGAAAAACTTTGCTTCGAAAAAAAATCTAAAATGGGATGCACTCAATTGACTGATTATCGATAAAACACGTAGCCCGAAACCGAGCAAACACGAAAGGACGGAAGCGGCCGGGCGGCCTCTGCAGAGACACAGACACACATGAGCAGACAATGGAAAAGCGGGAAACTTTGCACACGAACTGCAAGACCAACAAGAGAGTTTTCCATCAGTGGAACACATTTTTCTGCGCCCAGCGCGCTTCTATCGCCGCGCATCAGCGGAAATGTATAATATGACACGCATGTGGCTGTCAAATCGTTAAACACGAGCACGAAATGCGCCCGGCTGGAAAAATTCCCGAGAATGCATTCGTGTGCATCGCGCATCGCACATCGCACATTTTCGGGGCACATTGTTGCTTTGTTGTGCACCGGCGCACAAAGGCCTGGACCTGACGCTACCGTGGGTATTAACATAATGCTGATGCCGCATCTAAGTGCCTCGCTATAAATTTTCTTCTGTTGCGCCTTCGCACGGAATATGTGCGCCTTTCAGTGCTGGGGTTTATGCGAGAGACTTCATAAACATGGTTACCACGTTACCAGCTTCCATGTGCTATACCCTTACTGTCGCTTTTTGGTTATTATGTGAATATGAAGTGAATTCATCTCCTCATCTCTGATAAAACGATCATCAACAACAAGACACAATTGTATCGTATTGTGTTTGAGTTTTATGAAAATATCAACATTTAATATTTCTCAAGAGTTTTCAATTTAAGACCTGTAATTTCAGTAATATTGCTAAATAAACATTGAAATATTAGGAATTATGAGTTTGAAAAACTCTATGGTATAAAAAGAAGGAAAATAGGAGAATTTTATTTAAACATTTAAAACAATATTTTGGGCATTTGTACAGGAGATATAAGGTGTTTGGCGGAACTAATTTCCACATGAATTGGGATTGCATTTTTTAGTTCGTCGATGGTCGATCTTTTTGACATTCTTAAAGTCTAGAAATCGAAAAACTCAGACTTCTCCCGGCGCCTCCACCAACACGAATTACCAAAGAGGCGTAATATGGCCACAAATTCCCAGAGGCCGAAACATGTCAAACTCAATATTAAAAATGTGTCCATTCACAGTAATATGCAAAAGTCCAATAATGGGTCGGTTGACCATAGTTTTCAAGATATCACCTTTTTTAGTTTTTTTCTTATCAACAACGTGATTTTTTTTACTAAACGCCCAATAACTCAAAAATGAGACCAATCACAATTATGAAATTAGCACCATTGGAAGAGCGTGAAATTTCCTTTAATATGATATATTTCACAGTGCATGTAAGATGCAACAACAATCAAATACATACTGCTCATTGGCAAGAAAAACAGAAATTTATCTTCTAAAAATAATTGTTAATTTTCAATGGGCAATCACTCATAACTTACATAATTGTAAAATAACATTTTATTGTGGTCTGTTGGCAAATTTCATGCCCTTTTCATCGATGCCATTGCATGTTTAAAAAGTTAATAAATTCTTTACGTAATCAACTAATGTATCACCAAAAACACGTTCGATAAATAAAAATGTTCCTGGGAGCGCCGGGAGACGAATGTATTTCTTCATTTGAAACTTTGTGCAAGAAAAAAACGCATTTTGCAGGCTTAGATTTTCTAGACTTTTAAATATCAAACAGATACATACCATCAACAAATTAAACAATTCAAACCCCGTCTTTGTGGCGATTAGTTCCACCTAAAATCCTATTTGTATTGTACCTACTGTACATTTGGGGTGTATTTGTATATACATCTAAAAATTAGCAATTCGTCTTCTGGCGGTGATGTGTAGAACCCTTTTCACTGACTTCAAAAGACCTTGTGTTTTATCCTATAGTCTAGCTCTAGCCAATTATACAACCACCCACTTTGAATAACTGAAGATAAATCTAATTACGAATGTTAAACACTAATGTCGGCAGTTCCTAATCTGAATGTCTCTGAAAAGGGTTTCGACTTTTACCGCAAGGCGTATTTTCAAATGCCTAGAAACCAGATAGATAGAAATGTACATTTTTCAAAACAAGTTCAAAAATTAAACTCAAGATTCAAGATAAATGATTCTTGTCATTTGGAAAGACTCAAAAGTTGGTAAAACAATGTTTACAAAGAGCAGATTAAAATTTGGAAGTTCTAGGACTGACTAATGATTCCAGAGATTCCCGAGATACCATAGCACAAAAACGCTGTTTGTTCATTTTGTGATGTTGTGGAAGTAAATGAACAGCATATTAAACTAAATTGTCTCTGTCCAGTGTCCATTCTAGAATGTCATCTCTCAGCAGAGCTTTTGCGCCCGCATTGTGCATTTTCATTTTCAATTATATATTCTATAAAACGCACAACCCGCTAGTTGTCGCTGTGGTGGAGGCTCCGGTCAAAAACGTAATATGACGCCATTGCTGCATTATACCGTGTTCCATTCTAAAAAGTATCCATAGCACCTTTCTAAAAATACAAACTTTAATTATTCGTGATGACAATGCACTGACAAAGCAATGGAAGAAGTCACATTGTACAAGTCTCCAAGCATTGGATACTTTGAAGAAAAAGCCTCGGTATAAAATTGTTTGTTTAATTGCATGCGTTCAGCCGGGCTTTTGGCGCATGCATTTGTTTATATAATCGTGACGCGGCCGGCGTCATTGCGCGTCGCGATGATTTACAACGTGCATGCAGCGCGGGACGCAGATGCGACTAACACGTTTATTTATTTGCACCACCCACCCTTGCACTTTTGCATCGTGCGCGCGCGCAACCCAATATACACACTAGCACAAACCAGGTTGTATTGGTTGCATACATTTGGCGCAAATTTATACAAATGTAGATGGCGTAGATGAGGGTGCGGAGCGGATTGCAACTCTTCCGAGGCAAACGAGTAGAACGAGGAAAACGAGGACAAAATGCATGTTTCTACATTGCCAGCGAGTATCAAAGCGTGACGCGCGCACACACGGCGAAATGTTGTGCTATCAGTTATTTTAGATTTGCTCCCGGCACTAGCGGGGGCACAATGTATTCCCAGCATCGTGTGAATGAGCCCGGTGCAAGCATGAATGTACACAATTTGTTGTTGAGCTCACATCCGATGGGCGAGGATTGCCACATTGAAAATGGCATGTCTATCTACTTTATGTATATGCGCGTAGGCGGTGACATTTTCTTCGGCCGAATGACCGAATCAGATGAGCTTTGCTCTCAAGCGCGCATGGAATAATGTTTTCACGAGCATATCGCTCAAGTGAACAAATTTCAAACAAATTCAATTTATTTTAAATGCATACTTCTTCATCCTGAAAAAAAATGAGTTTCAAGCACACAGACACACAAAATATATTTTTCGCCGGAAATGTTGTGCGTTTTGCTTTAAAGAGACTTAATTTGGGTACAAATTAATATCCAGCAGCTGTGCATAATGTATTTTCATGTGTAACTACCATAATATTCTAAAAATGTGTTTTGCTCTTAAAAGTTCAGGGATTTGTAGATTTTTAAAATTACATTTTCTTGTCCAAATCCTAAAAGCGCTAAAGTCAGTCAAGTCTCAAGAGAATTATACAGGGTGTATTTTTTATCCTGCTTCAACACCTCCCGTCAAAAAGCAAATTCAATTCACATCGAGTTGTAAAGATGTAAAGTCATAAATGCCAATGATGTCATGAGGGGCTTTTATGCGTGATTACACTATAAAAATGAAGCATTCCGCATTGCGATAACCGAAAGGACGAGTCAAGAAAATTGTCTCCAACGTTTCTTGTCGCCGGTATCTCGGGCATGCTTTTCCCGGCGCCTCCACAGAACAGTCATATTGTGAATATCTGTAATTCAATTTTGAATGGTACAACATTTTTGAAGGCAGTGCGATTTTAGAGATTCCCGCTTATCCTTCGTATAGCGACGGCGAATTCTAGAAAGTCTTGTGGTGGAGTTTAGTCTTGAGATGTGCAACATGCCCGAGGGCGATAACGAAATGATGATACGAAGAAAGACCAAAAACGAGAAATTGCTGAAATATGAGTGCGGCTTATGATGTTCAGTCTTCAGTGTACAGTCGTGCAAAAGTAGAAACAAAAAATCATGCACAAAGTTGGAATTCAGTTTAATTAAAAACTTGTAAAGCGGCCAAATAATATTTCGGAAACTTCAAGATTAAATAACTTGCCGTGTGCAGAAAATTTGTTTTGAAGGTTTAAGCTTTTGAGTTTTTTGAATAATGTATATTTACAACTCGGATGACGCAAATACGTAGGTAGATCGAAAGAATGGCGTTCGATTTGCACTTTCGATAAATAATGCAAATAATGCAGATTATCGCCGGGCGCAAAAATAAGAATATTTTGCATGCATAATGAGTGCTTGAATATTTGAATGCTTGAAATGTGCTCTTCAATTTTATATTGGCACACTGGAAGAGGCATAACTCGGAAATAGCCGAGAATATAGATTCGACATTTTGATTCGTTGCGCCATTTTTTGTCCACGCGCTGACTCAAGAATTTCGAGGACTAAATCGAGGACTAAAAGTGAAAATGTAAAAGTATAATTTTTAATTTGCAATTCACATTATACTCTGTTTATTTGCATCAATCTTATTTGCCATTTAGGAAAAAAATACGGATCAATATTTACCATTTTTGTGCTTGGGTTTTGTTGCGTATGCAGCTGCAAATTTTCTGATAACACAATAAATGCACATGCGCAAAATTTGATTTCAACGTACACATTCAGCAGTCAGCATTTCGATGGTATTGTTTAGGTCAATCCACACAATGGTTTTAGTTTTGAAAAATGCAATTGCGCCAGCGAAATTCATGCTCGATACAAAAAATTCAACAAGAGTAATTTGTTATTCTATTCCACTGGTTTCTGAACTAAAGACTCGTCATACAAAAAAGTTCCCAAAAATTAAATGCAATGTAAAACAAATAAATATATCAAAACACAAATTGAAAGTGTTTTTAGCTCGTTGATGATATCTTTTTGATATACCAAAAGTCTAGAAAAATCTAAGCAGAGCTTTTTTTGTGGTACAAAGTTTCAAATACATTCTTCACCCGGCGCCTCCACGAACATTTTCATTTTACGGACGTCTTTCTGGTTATACATTTCTCGGTTACGTAATGAATTTGTTGTTTTTAAATATGCAATAGCATCGATTGAAAGGGCACAATTCAAAAATATACCATCAACAAACTAAAAAATGCAATCCAAATATTTGTGGGAATTATTTCCGCCAAACACCTATTTTTTGCTTATTTCTCTTGTACTATTTTTGTGTTATTGTTTCATGGTAATTGTAAAATAAAAATTCTTTCCACTTAAGAGAAAAACTCTCCCCGAAAAGATGTGGAATGGAAATCTTTGCATGCAAAATAGAGGACACAAGTTCAGGCTACTTCATGCCCCTCCAAATGTGAGGATTTTCGGTGGGCGAGAATATGAATAAGTAAAAAAATAGGGCGAGCCGATGGCAAGATGGCGGAGCGCTTCCGTTCATATTCCATTATTTATTGCTCGTGCATAATAAGAAGTTTTATTTGCATAGTGGTCCCCTCACTCAGGACCTATTCATTTCTGCCCCAGAACCACATTCATGAAAATGATGAAAACGATGAAATACGAAGAAAAGAAAATCTCATATGAATATAAGAACTACTTACCCATGAAAAAAAAGAGTTTTGCTAAATTTATGCTTTTTATAAGCATTCGAGCTTAAAGAGATTTAGTAGTGCAATTCTACATTTTTCATGTTCATTAGTTTTTGATAATAATCCCCAATTATAGTTCGTTCTCATGCCGTAGGTAGAAATAGAAACTGAAGTTGAAAGTAATAGTATAATTACGAAATGAAATTAGAAATTACTTTAACGTTTCTTATTTACCTACTCGGCTAGTCGCTGGAGGGTTTTGTGTACACCTCTAGTTGGAGAGCGCCCCAAGCGCAGTGCGCGAGTTAATAAGCTGAGTTTAATTAAAATTTCCCATTTCATAGGCGCACAGTGCGCTGCCGAATCGCGCTATAGAGGTAAGTTTAATTTGCGTAAGTTTTCACTGGATGGCAATGCGCTAGCGGATGGAATTTATGTACCGGTGCGTGGGCGCTGTGCGTAGCCAGCTAGGTTGGCAAGGGGGGCATTTTCGAGGGTAGAAAACTACTGAAAGAGGCTACGAGCCGCCGCCGCGCCACCGGGAAAACAAGGGAAACAAGCTGGGATGGGACACACGCGAGTGTTAACTGCACGCGGGACAATTACCTTCGCAAACAGCATAATTCCCACGTAGTTAACATTCGCAAATAATACGATATTCCAGAAGGGGAATTACTATAGATATACAGTGTGTTTATTATCATGATGTTGTTTAATTTAAATTTCGTTCCAAAATATCTTGAATCTATCAAAAATTATTCAAATTATTAAAAATATTAAAATTGTTACAAGCTTGAAACATACGTGGCCTATTATTTACGAGGTAGTTTATTTAGGGTGCACACAGAAAAGGAAATTATTCTAAATCGAATTTAGAGTCTAAAATGTTGGACAACTATCGGTCGTTTGATCTTAGTTTTTTTAAGATATTGGTTTTTTTTAAGTTTTTTTTATAATAAACATTATTCTTTTTACAAAACACCCCATAACTCAGAAATGAGAACAACCACAATTATGAAATTAGCATCATCGGAAAGAGCGTAAAATTTCCTTTAATTTGATATATTTCACAGTGTATGTAAAATGCTACAACAATCAAATACATACCACTCATTGTAAAAAGAAATCAAATTTTTCTAAAAATTGCATTTTGAATGAGCAATAACTCAAAATTTTACATAATTGAGAAATAAATTTTTCATTGGGGTAATGGAAATTTTCATGCCCTTTCCATCGATGCTATTGCATCTACAAAATGTTAGCAGATTCTTTACATAATCAACAAATGTAGCACTACAAACACGTCGGTAAAATGAAAATGTTGGTGGAGGCGCCCGGAGACAAATGTATTTTTCAATTTGAAACTTTGTGCAAGAAGAAAACGCATTTTGCATTCTCAGATTTTTCTAGACTATTAGTATGTCAAAAAGATGCTATCAAGGAACTAAAAAATTCAAACCCTGTCTTTATGGAATTTTAGTTCCACCAAAAATCCTCAACATTTTTTTTCAAAGTTTCAAAAAAAAAACATCGTGAAAAAGTAAATACTCTAATTTTTTTCAAGTTTTATTTTATTTAATGTGTTAATAACGTTTTAAGTGTAGCTCAGGCAAAATTTAAAAAAAATTGAATTGAACGAGACTACATTTTAAATACAAAGTAGAGTTGGAGAGTTAGTCTGTTAGTCATCATTCAATCAGTTGGCAGTCACTGTACTTAGCATCCCATTCCACCCTCAGGATTTTAATCTGCATTTTTGTGGTCGACGATTGTCCGTGTGCGGCGTCCAATTGCGCAGTGAGTCGAATAATTGGCATTAATCAAGTTTTATTGGTCCAGGGCGCTCAGTGCACCGACACACCCAAGCACAGCAATTGTTCCGGTCATTTTTCATCCCCGCGCAAACGAGATACTTCTACCCCTTATTCCCCTTACTGAAATGAATATTCACCTCATTGTATATACCAACATGAGTATGAATCAGGCGCGGAAATGTCGGAACATGAAAATGAAGCTCAAATATGTCAACAAATCTACACAAAAGTACACATAACCTAACATCACCGAAACTATACCTAAAATTACATAAAACAGGTATTTTAAATAAGCTGCGAATGCAAATTAACGACAGCATTTTAACATGATGTAAATCCCCACGATATGTTGTTTTAAGCGTTTTATCGCCAGCCACATCGCATTATCGCACCGGCGCTCCTGTATGTATTCGTGCAGAGGTTGTATGGGGTACTTGAGGGGTGGGGTGGGTGAGAGATAAACACGTCCGCGTGCACCAGATAGACATGACGTATGTTGCCACGTCCCCACGTCGACGCCGGGCGTGGAAAATGCGGTGGAAAACATGAAAACCCTGTCGCCTCCACCATCGCCATGGTGTTCAGTATTTACAGGCAATAAAATGCTGCGAAAGGGATGTTTTATGGGCAATCATAAATTTGGCCCGGGCGCAGATATTTATCGATGTTCGAAATAGTCATCTGTGTGACCTTATTCAAAACAAGTACAAATTAAAAATGTTAAATTATTAAAATGCGCAAATGGAAAGATACTTATAAACAAACTTGGGCGGAAATATTAATTATTAATTAACAAACTAGCATTTTGTCGCCTCAATTCCGACCCGCTGAAAAGTTTGCCTCGCCGGCGAGCAAAACAACAACCGTTACCATCAGCGTAAATGCATTAGACCTTTTTGGTCGTCTGTGAACAACGCTCACCCTTAACATCCACTCTACAGTCTACACTACATCAAAATGTCAACAATTTAGAGATGGTGCGCGTTGCGATAGAAAGTCAAATTTCAGCATTTGGTCCACTCACGAAAACGCGTGAATCCGCAACCCGCGCATATTAGCGCTCCCATCCGTTTCGCGCATGCATTAGAGCAAGAGATTACGGCACCGCTATTAAGTTGATAAATTAAAATTTAAAATCTATGCACGTGCCGCGCTTATGAAAGTTTCGGTGAGTTATCAAAGGCCACGGCGGCGGTGATAATAAAGCGTCGAGTGCGGGAGGGGGTTGGCGAATTTTCGGGCGCGCATCCACCACCACACCACCGATATCGTTATCTTTATTAAATGGGCAATTACGTTGCTTACCCTTAATTTATCCGGCGTTTACACGTCGCGCGCTTTTGCGCGACTTTTGTTGCCCGCTAGGATAACTAGGACATTACCGAAATTACGCCACCGCCCCCGCACAAGAGCTACCGATAATTTACGCCGAGATAATTACATTAAGGAAAATTTCATGCGCAAAGTTAGATAAAAATACACACATAACTTTGTGAGAAAAATGAAGTTTTATTTCACACAAAACGTGATTTTTTCTACTAATCACGCAATAACTCGAAAATGCGAACAACCCCAATTATGAAATTAGCAACATTGGAAAGAGCATAAAATTTCCTTTAATTTGATGTACAGTGCATGTAAAACAAATACATTCCGGTCATTAGCATAACTATAAACTTAGATAATTGTGAAATAAAATTTTCTTCGTGGTATGTTTGCAAATTTCATGCCCTTTTCAGCGATGCTATTGCATGTAAAAAATGTTAACAAATTCATTTCATAATTAACAAATGTATCACTAAAAACATTTTTGGTGGAGGCGCCGGACACGAATGTATTTCTCCATTTGAAACTTTGTGCAAGCAAAAAGATTTTTCTAAATTTTTAATATGTTAAAAACATAGCATCAACGAACTAGAAAATTCAAACGTTGTCTTTGCGGCTATTTAGTTCCTCCTAAAATCCTATTTTTTCCAGAACTAAATTATTACTTTTATGTTTGAAGGTGTTTTTTTCAACACAACAGTTTTCGTCGTAATTGCGGACGACCCGGTAGAGCGAGTTACGTAGCGGATCACCCTGTACATAAAAATTAGTTATTCTTGAATGCGTTCATGATTAGACCTGTGTCGATTTTGAATTGAATGGAATCTGTGATGTTTACGGAAAGCAAAGTGATGTTGAATTTGGGTCGCTGCCGATGAACTTTGCCGGCTGCCAACCGCCCCCAGTATCCTTCCAACCGAGCGGAATTTCCTTAATTAGTGCCTTGAAATCATCATACGCCTTATGTCTTCGGGTCTGGACCTCAAATTATCTCAATAATGAAATATTCAAGCGATGAATGTTGTTTACACGATTTCTAAAATATCTAAGCTTTTCGAGAGGTCTTTTCTTTGCGTTTTTTGTGTTGTGTTCGAAGCAAAGTGTAACAAATCAAGTTTTCGTCACGTTTCGCCGTATCCAAACAAATTTGAATGTCAATGCGCTGCATTTGCCTTTGCCATATTTTCACGCAATTTTTCGATTTATTGTATATTTTCGTTTGCTGTTTGCTGCATGCGCTAGGTGAAAAATGTGCCACTAAACGGATGTCTGCGACGTGCTCAAACGAAATCCCCCTTCTAAGCATACAAAGTACGTTTGGCAATTTTACAAAAATTCCATCTAAATATTCGAAATGATATTTTATTAAAAATCATGAATATCAAGCGCTCATTATCGAATACAGATGAAATGGATTTTTATTATCGAAGCTTTAAGCATGCGAAAGAGAGCTTTTGCATCCACGCTGCATTTTGAAGAGTTTTGTGCGCAACAACAGCGTCTTGAAGCATCGCCAGAGTTTTGCAATATTTTTGATCGAACGGCGATGCACTGCGCATCCACCATATTTTTATTATAAGGGACTTATGAAAATGTATGAAGGACCGCATCGCACACGCCTTTGTAAACGTCAATGGATCGATTTCAATCTAGTTTTACTATACACATTGTATTATAATATATGGGCGTAAATAATATTCTGCTAGCCGCACAGCACACGACAATATACAAAGTGTACTAATAATCAATCACAGCTTCTTTTGACGTTTAAAAAATCATGAAAAATGCACCTAATATTGGTCATTATTGTTATAAGGTTCTGAAAATTGGTTTAAAATTTATTTTGTTCTCGTAATTCTGTTAGTGACACTTTTGGTGTGCAAGGATATTTTATCCTGAATGCCCGTTAAGTTTCAATGAGAGCGATCGCTTAACAAAAGCCCTGACGCTCCTGACTCGATTTTGTTGTGCTATTTGGAGGCTTGTTTGCTTAGACAACCAGCGTTGCAGCTTTAGCAGTGGCGTCATTTACCTAACAATGCAGTCAAGCGATGAGGAGATTTTATGCACCCTCAATGCGGAAGCAGCTAGCAGGATGAATAAACTTAAAAATTCAATTTATTCATGAAAATATTGCCAATATTGTTTCGACCGGAACTAACCTCACTTGAAAGCAGAATAATGCTTTGGGTACGAGTTGCTTGTTCTTTGATGCAATCTGTTTGTGAATTGTGAGCAAGAAATATTTTCCTGGTTGAATTTTCGGACATTAAAAAGTTTTAACGAAAGTTGCTTGCGACACACGTCGGGGGCAACTTCCGACGCACTAAAAGTTGATGGCAAATGGGCAAATGGAGGAAAACTAGCCGTAGCGGGAAAAGTCGATAAAAACTTTTGTCAAAATCTTGCATCCGGAAAAACTTTCGCACACGATTTCATCTTTCACTGGCGCCTTTCACTGCTGACGATGCTTCTCTTAATGTTTTCGCTCCCATTGTGTGTTGCAGAATGCTCTTACGGCAGTATGCAGTCTCCTGGTGGTTAATACTAATCTGGTTGCATCCAGGCCAGACGATGTGCCCGCACGAGTGCACCTGCCGGCAGTCGGAGAAGGGCCGGCGGCGGGTGACGTGCACGATGGGCGGCATGGTCGACCCGGTGCCCACCGGCGAGATGGCCGCCGACATGGAGGTGCTCGAGATCGGCGCGCCAGACGACAATTGGAACGTGCTGACGCTCGGTCAGCTGTTTCAGAACTTCAAGGCCCTCCAGGAGCTGCACATCCGTCGTTCCACGCTGACCTCCATCGGAATGCACGCCTTCTGGGGTGTGCCCTCGTTGCGGATACTCGATCTGCCCTTCAACAACCTCACCACGCTGCTGGATCACAACTTTCGCGGGTTGGTCAACCTGGTCGAGTTGAATCTGGAGAGTAACCGCATTGATCGCCTGCCAGTGGGCGCGTTCCGCCATCTTTCCGAGCTGCGCGTGTTGAATCTAGAGCGGAATATGATCAGTGACCTCGTGCCAAAGGTGTTTATGAAGATGAGCAAGCTGGAGGTGCTGAAGGTCAGCTGGAATCCCATCGAGGAGTTGGATCCGGAGGTCTTCAAAGATATCTTGGTAGGTTCCCCCAAACCCCCAAACCAACTTAACCACACTGGTTCTCTTTGTTTCTTCTTTAGGAGCTACGGGTGTGGCAATGCAGGGGCTGTCATCTGAAGCGGATCAACACTCAAATCTACCACCTGCTGCCTTACCTCGCCCACCTCGACCTGGGCCAGAACCGCATGCAGTTCCTCGAGGCCGACGAGTTCGTGGACCTGCATCGGCTGCGCATCCTTAAGCTGGACGGTAACCAGCTGCCGGTGGTGCTGGAGCGCACCTTCGTGAACAACGTCCACCTGCGCGTCGTATGTCTGGCGCGCAATCGCCTCGCGAAGATCACCAACACTGCCTTCCTCAACCTCACCAGCCTCGTCGAGCTGGACATCGGCTACAACAAGTTGGACCGACTCGATGCCGACACGCTCCATCCCATCGCCGAGAAGCTCCAAAAGCTGACCATCAGCGGCAACAACTTCGGGATACCGGTGATTCGACTCATCCTCCAAGTGACCCCGCATGTCACCGATCTGGCCATGGCCGACCTTAAACTCAAAGACCTCCCGAAGGGTGTCGTCCCCAGCCATGTGCAACACCTCAATCTCTCCGGTAACTATCTAACGAATCTCAGCGATTCCGCGTTACCCGAGCAACTCGTCGCCTTGGACCTGCAGGGCAATCCCTTCCGAGGGCTGGACGATCAGCTCATATTGCGATTGGAGCGCATTCGCACGCTGTACGTCGATAATGTCACGTGGACCTGTGAACTGTGCCATATCTCGCCGATGCTTTTCCGCGCCAACACCTCCGCATTCCTCGGCAACATAACCTGCATGTATCCGATGACACTGAGAGGTGTTCCTTTGACATCGCTCAACTTCGAGGACATCAAACAGTGCGGTGAGGAGGTCGATCCGAACGTGTCGGAGCTGTCGCACTTTGTGAAAAACAAGTTGGGTCTAGTGGTGGGCGGCACCGGATTGCTAATATTCCTAGTGATTTGTGTGCTGTTCGTGG
Source organism: Geostiba sp. GC000077 (assembly GCA_030264215.1). Taxonomy (NCBI): domain Eukaryota; kingdom Metazoa; phylum Arthropoda; class Insecta; order Coleoptera; family Staphylinidae; genus Geostiba; species Geostiba sp. GC000077. The sequence goes on along the minus strand of JARJDQ010008201.1, from coordinate 7,350 downwards.
TGGTGTCTTGCCTCCGGCGGCATGCGACGCGCAATGCGGACGTGATGGAGAAGGAAGTGCGGAGTCGCGAAATCCGGTTGGACTCGACGGCGACGGCCATCTTCGTCGGCGGCGGGCCGGGCGGCAAGAACGAGATCAGCTTTAAGTTTCCCCTCGATCTCACCGAACGCAAGCTCTCCGTGAGTACGATCGACGAAATGAAAAAGGAGACGACCACGATGATCAACTCCATCCCCAATGGCACCGGCACAGGGATATGAAATTTGCTCAGATATTTCTTACAGTTACAGTAAAACGCATGCAAAAGGGATTCTCTTTGATATCAAACATTAATTATAAATATTGAACATGGTCCTTAAGTCGTCACTTTGGAAGGAAAAAAGAATTTTGAATTTGTCCCGCAGGTATCATTAAAAACGCTACTAAAATGGCCGCCATGACACAATAATAGCACTTTCTTTATAGCGTCATTTCGTCTCTTTATTTGTTATTTATCTATGGAGCCAACATTTTTATGTTTAATTTAATTTTGTTTTTCATTTCGATTTCGATTGCAATTTCAAATAGGTACTATAAAAACAGAACACATTACACATCACAGTTCACAGTCCACACAAATACAGCAATTTCACTGAGTAGCTTTTAACTTAGGCAAGCCAATGTACATGTTGAGTACAGTTGCTGCACTGAATGTTAAATACGTTTCCGAAAGTTTCCGCTGGCATCGTTAGAGCGCTCCACGCTCGAGTTTGACTCGCGCATAAAATCCGCAATCTTCAAACACTGCCGAAGCCGGAAAACGGGAAAGCAACATCCCACCATCCCGCCAAGCTTTCAATACGCAGCGTGGCCGTAATTTCGTACGTTAATTTTGATTCACGACCAAACGACGACGAATGAACGATGGCGCACGACGTACGGGCACACGAGAGTACTTATTCGAGTTAATTAAGTACACACTGAACTTCCCTTATATAGGGTGTTTCGTAAAATGGTACAATCTTTACAAAATCCAATAAAACGAAACAACAAAATGTTGGAAATATAATAATTTTATGGTTTTTTTTAGCAATTAAATTTTTTTGTTGTTGCTGCTGTTGGTATATACCTATTTAACTTGCAAATAATGTTTGGCTTTCCGTTTTCGTCCCCGCTGCGCACAGCAAGTTGATACAATTATCCCTCGGCGTTATCGCTACCATTCGGGGGTGGAGGGGAACTTGCACGACAAATAGCGAAAAGCGGCACGTGCGCATTGGCATTGCATGCGCTGCTATTTCTTAAGCACATGCTTCATCCCACATCCTTCATCCTTCCAAGCGATTCAACGCCGCGGCGCCTCCACCATGCGTACGGCGGCGAAGTTATTTCAGCTTTAAATCCTCACTCCGCGCTCCCCCAAGGCTTTGGAAACACAACACTGATAAGGGTATTATTTAGTACTAACTAGTAGCACGACTAGTCCCAGCATGTGTTTAGCTGTTGAGCACTTTGCAGCTGCTATCGAATTACACTTGATGGAAAATCAACGGCAAAGCTCAAATGTATGATGAAATTGAAAATTTCCGAGCGGTTCAATATTCATGAACTAACGCTGTAATTTTCTGCGGGACAAATTCAAAATAATCATCGTGAAAGCGAACAATATCAGAAAAGGGCAAAAAATCCTCCCCAAAACTACAATGGCGGATTTTGTGTGTTCGTAATTCTTTGATTAATTAACCTAGGAATTAGAGTTAAATCTATCTCACATATCGCGTATAAATTTGATACCACATTCCACTCTGCTCATGAATAATTGCAAACAATTACCGCGGTGGTGGTGGTGTGAGACTGTGAGCGTATCGCGTGCACCGTGCGCAGAGCCGTAATTAAAACGTAATCGAACAAAGTTGATTAATTGGCAAATTAATTGACTAGTGCCTATGTAATGACAACACAACTGAGCAACGTTAGCTTATAATGGTAGCCGCTCGTGAATTCAGCCCCAAAGACTGACTTAAAAGAAGCTTAAGTCACATTGAAGAAATGTAATCTTTGTTAAACTGCCAAAAACAGCTAAAAAATCAATCTGTTCGTTTTCGATAGGAAATGTATCAAAACGCACAACGCACAAAAAACAAAACACTAATTGCTAATTGTAATGATTGTTCAGGGCCCGTAAATAATATTTGAAAGGGAAATAAATCCTGGACTAATGAACGCAATTTTTCCAAACTTATTGAACTTTATTGCACATTCCACGAAATTATTTTAAAATCTATTACACTCTACTATCCATCTATTATTGAACGCGTTCGCATATAAATAATGCCAGGATGGGCGATGGCAGCAAAATCGCAAAATGCTTCACAACAAAATTGTAAAATGGAAATTTGCGCTGCCAAAGCGCACATTGCGATTTATTTTGCATCGCTGAGGCATCGCACGCCTAGCGGTGCTTTAATTAGCCGATATGTTATTGTATTTATTTCGGTGTATTACTAATTTTATTATTGCCCCGATTGCCCCGATTGCCGCTAAAAACATTTTAAAAATCAATGCAAAATAGAACAAAAATAGAAAATGCGTTTTTGACGTCGGCAACCAAATACGCACTAAAAACACGCATACAGCGTAACCGACGTAACCGACGTAACTGAACATAACCTTTATATCGCTAGTTTTGATTGGTCTACATTTGTACAATTCTAATTGTCTCGGAGCGAATAAATGGCAAGTGATATAATAAAGTTTAATGTCTTTGGTACGCAGATTCCTCGGCGCAACGCCGTTTTGCATTACCTTGCGGCTGCACGGAATTAAACTGTAAATGTAAAGTGTAAATAAACTGCAAGAGGAGCAGAAGTGCAACTAGCTGTCAAACTGTAACTATTAATGTAAATTTAATATTGTAAATATGTAAATTGTTTTTGTATTTTAATATTTATACAACTATGAATATGTTGTGTGTTGTATGTTATCCGTAAATCCAATTACAATTACAGCCAAAGGCTCAAAATATGTTGAAGACAAATGGGAGAAAAGGTGTCGAGTGGAGTGCAAGTGAATGTTGTCCCTGGATCCCTGCACTGGTTCAGATTATGTTGATCTTGAACGTTCAAAGATGTTATCAACGTTGTAAATATAAATTATTTATCAAACTAATGTTGCATTCAGTAATTCAGAGGTAAACTTTCAGTTTGAGTAGTAAGTAGATATAAATGACCGGTTCCCAACAGAAAAACAAGAAAGCCCTTGTTTTCGTTTATTCTTTGGGGATGTAGAAAAAGTGGGGAAGTGTCTGAACTGGTTATTTATATCTATTGGAGTAACTGAGAAGTTTGGGTTACTGAATGATTGAAACGTGTTTATTTGTGAGTTTCTACTTGTAAATTTTGTAAATAATGCCAAAAACGGAACGACGGAAATAAAGGAAAAAAATCAAATGTCAACAACTTTTTAATCTTAATCATTTTTATGATCTGTTTTATGCATTTGCATCCTAATTAGAGCACTTCGCAGGAATTTAACGCCTTCATGCTCGTTGGAAATTGTTGGGTTAACTTGATGAAGTGAATTGAACTCGAGACGATCGCTTGACTGCAGACCGTTTCCCGTTTCCGGACTGCATGCTTCCGGAACCGGGAGCTTCCAAGTGGGCGAGGAACAACACCGGCGGTGCACACTTTAGGGTCTTTGCGGTGTCTCTTCTGCGCTCCTCAACGACTCTACAACGTCACTTCTGCTCCAACATAAGATGCTGGGAGGTAAAGTATAATTTAAGTGTTTTAATGAGGGATTTGAAATTTACGAGCGAACACAGTTATTTCCACGAAATTGGAAATATATTAAAGCGTAACTCGGTAACTCTTTTCAGATGAAGTTCATATAAACTCTAATAAAGAATGACGTTATAATCTCAAACATGACTATAACTGGAGACGGCCTTCCGAATGACGATGAACGGTTGTCGCGGGGATGTTCCGGAGTGGGAGGAGAGGCCTAATCCAACCAGAGTGCGTGATATATGATGATGGAGAAATTTATTACGAGAGTAAAATATGACAGCGTGGAAATTTCTTTCCGCGCACGATGGTTTTCGGGCGCCACCTCGGGGAGACATCAGTCCGTGGAGGATCGAGCGCCTCGACGAACAAGGATGGCGCGCGCACAAATAATTTATAGGCGACAAAAGCGGCGTTAGAAAAATGCCGCGCCGGAATGGAGTTAGAGATGGTTGGGAGAGTTGGCGAGACGGAAGGAAGGTGGAAAAAGTTTCGAGTGTATGAATGAATGACCAGGACCAGGAGATTCGTGGGCTGGTAAATTGATGTAACTCTATCAACTGGATCCTTCTTCTCCTTGCGTCTGCGTGTCTGCGATGAAATCTACGGGGGATTGAAAATTTCAGCCACATATTGCGTATGCAGCGTGTTTTTCGCCCATGTTGCGAAATTTGCCAACTTTTGCACGCCGTTAAATTAAGTCCTCGGGTTTTTAATTAGGAAGTTGTTGAAGCAAAATAAGTTGCCGATGTATTGGAAAATTTATATCGCGAAAACTCGAATTAATTAAAAGCGCGCCAACTTTTCGGTGGGGTGGCTATTTCAAGAGTTTGTGTACACAGTGCATACTCAGCATTGTACTGTAGTAATAATACCCGAAAATAGCGCAACATTGGCAAAATTTGCAGCACGGATCTTTTTGGATCAAAAACGTGAATTTCATAAATAACCCAGCCGGAACAAGAACATATTACCTTGCTGCTGTTTGCAAGAAAATGTAATGAAACAGGCGCTAGGCGCAGGAAGCTAAAGGAAAATTCCGCTTATGAAAAAAATGAGAAAAAGGTTGAGCGATCAACTGCATACTGATTTTTCTCGTTTCTGCCGAGTCGGGCCGAGTATCCCAATCCCTTAGACGTTAGACGTGTTCGGTGTTCAGACTGTTCAGAGTTCACCAAAGCGATGCGCTAGTTGTGGGAGCGAAAAGAAGAAGGCGAACGTGAAAAACTATGTTAACAAATTTGTATAAACCGACCTCCTAACCAGTACCATTTCTTATCCGCGCCGCGCCGTGAACGCCATCATTTCGCATTTTCACCATTTCAATGCTGCTTTATCCACCATGACTGTGTGGGGTGCGATTTCGACCGGGAACCATCGGGAACGAACTGAAGTCGATTCGTCGCCCCGGTGGGTCAGTGGCGATGGCGAAAAGGTTGAAAGGACACTCGTTTGCGCACACGAGCGCGAAAACTAGTAAAACCTCAACCGACCCAACCTACAGACGAAAAAAAACTAGAAAACGTCAATGGTTAGTTGGCGAGGAAGAAGCACGCCGAGATGACGGATATGAAGGAATTCCTGGGTTTGGGAAAAGGGGGACAACTAGCTCGGGTGCGTTTTCTATGCCTTTGAAAATAAAATGTAATATTGACGCTGTAACAGTATTGGCTGCCATGGCTGATGACATCGCCGAAGGATTTCTATACGTCTATATAGAAAAATGAACGTCCCCGACCTTCAGTCGGCAGCGCGACAGGAAGTTGTGGAAATGGAATTATTGCGGCAATATTGACTTCGGGATGACCACATTTTCTCCCCCAAAATTGACCCTTTGCTCCCGACCATGGAAAATAATCTAAGAATCAAAAAGAAAACAAACAACACAAGAGAACCAAATAACAGCAACCAGAATTTGATAATTCTGCATTTTATTACTTCCATTTAATTAGCATGCAGATTAAATTTGGCGATGGAGAAATGTAATTATCTGAGTAACTTTATGGCCTGACCTATAAAACTGATCTGAACTCAGAACTCAGGAACCGAGTGAACTCAAAACTGCCCGCTCTGAGCTGGGAGCTCAACAATAAGACCTGCAAGTGCATCTGGATGCATCTATAGACAATTTCTGCTTAGTTTACGGTTTGGTGTCTGTTGGCCATTGTTCTTACTTTGGTCTTGTTTCTAAGCTTTACGTAACGGTATTATAATGCTCGACCAGTGGGCGGATGCTGTGGCCAGAGTGTCCAGAGACTGTCCTCTTATGCATATTTTAACAACCACTACCCAGCAGCCAACAGGCCAACATTCAGGTTTGTACTAAACTATTTTAAAGTGCAAAGAATTACTGAATGCTGATTGTTAATGGTCTTTTGGAATTATTTAAAACAGGTTGTATATGAATTGTTGGTGTTGCCCGATCGGTAGCAATCAATAACAATTTCCCAGTTGGGCGCCCGTCCCCCAGTTGGTGTTTGGGTTCTTGCTACAGAGGCATCGACAGCCACACAAAACGAGAAACACCACTGGAAACTGGAAGCTGGAAGCAATCGAACATTCTATGGACGAGCGGGGAAGCTGAGGTATTGTTGGTGCTTGCGCTCTGGTCCTCTGGTATTGGTCCCACTCTGACCGCTGGTGCTACCAACTTTAATTCTGTATGTCCTGCGTTCGGTTTTAGCTCTTGTTCTAGTCCTAGTCGTAGTCCTACTCCTAGTCCTAGTTTTGGTTGCAACTGTTCTAGTTCTACTTCCATTTTCCAGCTGCATCGTGCGAATCCGCCGTGGGGCCTCACTGTTTACTGCCCCCACCACTGCGCGGCGCCCACCGTTGCGGACCAATGTGCCATTCAGTTAATGTCTCTCTAGCGGATGGCAGGACTTTGCGGCATCGACAACGCACACTTCGACACCACACATGGAAGGATGGAAGGAGGGAAGTCGTGCAAGTCGTGGTAGCGGGTAACATGAAACTTGTTCCTCGTGTTTCATGTCACCACACAAAGAATGAACTCCTTTAACTGGGCGTCGTGTTTAGTTACTTACCTTACTATCTATTGGCCGGCAACCACTGGCACTCAGTGTGTAGTTTCAAGTTGGTGTTGTTGGTCTGTCCACTTATGACCGTCCTCCCTAACTATGCGCTAATTTGACATGATGGCAATTGCTCGCTTAAACCCAAAACAAATTGCAAGATGTTCCAACCACAAACGTAAGTAAATAAAGATCCACATTTTATACAGGGTCTACAGAAAGTGGTGACTTTCCTCAGATGGAGTGATTGAGTGATTGTTCAGCGTTATTCAAAACAGAATGTGAAATCCATTTGTTAAAATAGAATACCAGTGTCTATATTACAACGTACAGCTGTATCAACTGAATCAACAGCTGTATCAAAAGAATATGCGATTTTGGCAGCGAAATATGGGAATCAACTCGGAGCAGTAGTGATAACGCCAGAGAATTGAAGATTCTAAGTCATATGAGACTGTTCTGTCCGTTTTGCACGACGAAGGTATTCTTCCTCACCATTATACGATAATACAAAGGTGCAACCTTGTTGATCGAGCGCATCGGTCATC
>JARJDQ010008188.1:0-28818 GCA_030264215.1 Geostiba sp. GC000077 | reverse complement strand
TTTTTATTGCGCGCAAACACGTCGTTTTTTATTTATTGGTGAAAATAAACATCGAGGGTAAATGCCAATTGAAGTTGGTCGAATCATGTTGTCGTCGATTTGTGCCACCATGGGGGGATTGAAGCAATTTCGTGAGTGCATTTTTTGGGGCCAATTCCCCGAGCAAATAACAAAGAACTGCCTCAACGATGATCACGTGATGAGGATAGTAATAGGCTTGACCACGTCTACAGCGCAAATTATTTGGTGATTAAACGCTGTTTAATGAGAGTGCAAATTCGACCAACTTCAAAGCTTCCACTTCAAAGTTACGTCACCAGCAAGTCCTATAATTTCCTTAAGCACTCATATGCTACAGGAAAGCATCGTAACAGTAAACTTAAACTTGCCATGGGCCTCGCAAGTGGTCTTGAAGAGAGCTTGTGGAGTGTTTGCAATCTTGGAGCCAGAGCCAGCAAACGGACCTCAATGTGTCTTGAATGTGTTTCAATAATATGCGAGCTAACCGCTCAACAAGCTCAACCTGCAGTTGCTCTACCAACAAACCCGACCCGGTTGTTCTTACTACGTTACCATCACCACACATACACACATGCAGTATTACGTTGCGAACATGCGAACGACAAAAAGTTCGTTAACCTTCTCTCGAGCGTCTTCCACTTCTGGGTTATTGTTCGGTTACGCGAGCCGCGCACGCTCACGGACCTCACCATCGCCGTATCGACGTGTCTCTTCACGGCTGGTGCTTCCGAGATGGCCACGATGACTGAGGTACGCCCAAGAGGTACAGGTAGTAAATTGATCGAGCGCACGCTTCTTCACCTTTTATAGTTTGCGTGTTCGCCGGAGACAATTAAGCGGCCAAAAAAGGTCAACATATGATGATGATAGATTCTCGGAGATGTAGAGTCAGAGATGTGAACCATTACAGCAAAACTATAGAGTGCTGATGGACAAACACTGCGTCTAGGGTCTACACGTCTACAGTCAACGCTCTAGGCACTCGAGGTGCAAGTTGTGGTTGCGAACAGCTATTTTCAGAAGCGTCACTATACTTTTTGTTGACTGACGGAAGACTAGTGTACTGTGGTGCTAGGATTGCATCGATTCTGAGTGAGTGGCGACAACTTGACAGGCTTCTATTGATATCAGCAGAATACCAGATGAAAGGAGAACCCATACAGCCATCTTCGCAATCTAACTCTCTATCACCCCATCACAAGCAATGATAATAAACAATGGATACAAAGGCACCAACATATACAAATTGGGCTTTGGGCTCATGTGTGACAACTTGATTAGAGTTTGTAAATTTTGCAAGTGCGTCAATGTCGAAAAAATTAATCAACTCGGCAAACAATCAGCCACGCACAAAGATCAACATAAAAGTGAAAAAAAAATGCTAGCAGAGAAAATGCAATAAAAATCCGAAGCAAATATTTGCGTAAACCTTGTACGCTTAATCGAAATTTCGGAGATATCGCAAAATGTTGTTTTACACAAAACGTGTAATAGTAGTAGCAACATGCTCTCCAGCGTTACATACGAATGTAAATGGCGGAACAATGTCTGAATATGGTGCGAAAGGCTTCCTTGTTTTAATTATCAACCAAACGGGCGTCCTATCGATCACAACCTGGGTATTGCTCTAGATGGCGGTCGGCGATAGGCTTACTTTCATTTTCAAGAACTTTCGAAATTAATATCACACAGCGACAGCACACAGACTCACATGTCATTCCCCTGGCATACTAATTATTAATTAATGAGCAATTAGCAGTGTTCTGCATTTTTAAATGTCCTCCTCCGCCGTGCCGCCGCCGGCCATGCGCTTATCGGCGAGGCCGTTTAGCCAGCCAATTTACTTTTAAATGCCAATAAAGTTTTATCAACTAGGCTGAGCGATTGGTAGAGAGGGCACTAAAATATTATCACCGGGGTGTGTACTCGGCGAAATGGGAAACTTAATAAAGATAATGTGGCGGGCAATAGTAACATCGTTATCTTTCCTGACCTATACGTATTTTCATGCTGGATAGGCAAACGAATTCGATTCGCAAACAGCGGGCAGGACGAAATAAAGCGGTTTAATTAAATTTCCTCGAACGCACACTCACACCGCACACAACGAACGCCTACGCAATGGAAAACCTTACGGTCGCAGGCGGAATAAATTCGCATCGACAATGCGTGCCATACTGCCATGCGACGCCGAGTGATCGTCCCCGTCATGTAATTGATTGCGTAACGCGCCGAACCGTGCGTGATAATTTTTGCGAGGCGGTAATCGGGCGTAAAGCTCGAGCGCATTCGCGTTTTACACCTTCTCACACGACCGGCGAATAATGGAGCATTGTGCAGCACACGTGCAGGAATATCAATCAAGCTCGGCTTGCATTTTTTTTTCACCATCAGAGTTCAGAGAGAAAATTGGCATTTCACAATTTAATAACGTTTTTTCAAATCACAGATGCATATATTGTTTTTTTTTTGTGGTGCTTTTACTCTGTCCTCCGTGTGATGTGCGTTGGCGCTCAGCGTAATTTCTCAATTTCCCAATTAAAACGCAAATCTGGACGCATTGGTTTGGCGCCGGTCGAATGTTCCGAGCGAATGCATATTGACTGCTGCAGAGTCGACAATTTTATGACCGGAAATTGAATCGTTCCGCCGCTACATTGATGGATTATTGGAAATTCGCTGCGCGCTGGTGGAGGCGCCGGCGGTGGCGACCTCTCTCCCTGATTGGCACTTCGCGCCCCGACGCGCGTTTATTTAATGAAACTGCAAAGTTACGCGACAAACCGATTAGCACAGCAACCCCGTGCCTATTGTCACCAGAGTCATTGAGAGTCAAATTGCTTTTTGTTCCAAATTTAGATTTTTTTTTGTTGGCACTGGAAGCCGCCAAAGACTGGAAAATCGTACCAGGAAGTGTACCAGAGGGGAAACAAACAAACGCAGAGTGTTTCTTCGTTGCCGTGTGTTTGCAAACGGAAACTTTGCACCTAAGATGTGTCGTTGTTTTGTTGTGAGCGTCACTTTGGTCGGGTGCTGAGTGGTGGAGTGTCGAGTTGAACGCAACAGGAATATACCTGGGCCGCATGGCCCGTTGCTGCGTCCTGCAGAGTTTTGTAAAACTTTAATGCAGTTGCAAAAGACGACGGCGACACGACCCGACGTCGCGTCGCCTCGGCGACGCTCGATAAGTAAAAGATTTCCATTTAAATGGAAAAGCAGGTTTTCAATTTCTTTCATTTTCGATGCTCCCAGATGTTTTTCTAGTTCGATGCGACAAACATCAGAAATGCCAGGCAACTCGTTGCTACTTGAACCTGGTGCAATTAGTCGCCGGGTTTCGCATAGCAAATGGCAAATTATTTGCAACAAGTTCAACAACCCGAAGGAGCATGATCGGAGACGAACAGTAAAACACACCAACGCAATTTTTTTACGATTTCAAGTTTTTGTGTGAATTCTTCAGATTCGAACTACGATTCAAGGACGCAACTAATTTGCACTTCCCATTGTTGGCATGTTGTTTCACATTTTCGTAATAACAATTTCGTACCAATTTGAAACGCTTTGAATGCAGAGCATAAATATTAACGTTTATGTGTTTCGTGATTTCAGCTCGATGGAATTGTAAAACTTTCGATTGTAATGCAAAGGAGCAAAGGAAATGTGAAAAAAAAAATCGACGCCGACGGTAAAACATGAAATATGAAACAATAGCACATGCAAACGATAACATACCAAATGGCTACCTTATCGATTTATCTGTTTATTTTAAGTATACCAAACAATGCATGTTTATTGAGACGCAAACAGCAACACAATACGAATTTACAAACTGCAATTAGTGAATTTTTGCACATGCCTCCGGTCTGATGTCAGCATACGAGTGCGGGTGCCTTTTATTGCGCCTGCGATAAGCAGCAGCGCCTGTTTGTTATAATCGCTCTAGTTATGAACACTTTAAAACAGAAGCTGGCGCACACCAAGAATACGAAAAAGGAAGGTCGCTCAACTTGAAAAAAAAATCGATTTTCTCCCAGAGAAATACCAAAACAACAAAGTTGTTGATTTTTATTCTTGACGCCCACCGTCCACACTTATCAGTCTTTTTTATTTTTTTTATTTTAATCCGATGAAACTTTTACTTTTTTTCAGTGCACAGTTGGAAGTGCTTTAAAAGCGATAAAAATCGATTTACGATTAGATGCAAGTAAGGGGCAATCAAGCGAATAAAATGGAAATTTGCTGTTACGAAAAACACAGCAATTGCATCGCGCCGGCAGCTACTCCAAACAGTAGAAAATTGTAGTATTTATGCACTTTCGTTCGATTTCAATACACCGTACACTATACTCTTATAAACCTTTCAGCGCTTTGCTTCGACGCTGCCAGGCGATGATTACGTTTTATGCGGCTGTTTTACCGTGCGATTTGCGATTTAAAGTGGTGCGCCCGCATAAAAAAGCTAAAGTAGAAAAACCACGGCCAATCAGAACCAAAGTTGAAGTAAAAATAGAAATGCGCCGAAGCGAGCACCAGGCATGACGAGAACAGCGGCGAAGGTAGGATGTAGGAATTAGGAAACCAAGTGCGAAAATTGGCGAAATTCCGCAATTTAGTCTGATTAGAGTGCGTATTTTAATTAAACGAAATTGTGGCGGTTTTATTACCCATCCGCACATCGGGTGTGGTCAGGTTAATTAAGCTGAATGAGGGAACGCGCGGTGGCGCTAATGAATGCTGTCAAGAGGGTTTCAAGAATTTAATCTCCAAGATTAAAAATTTCAAAGGCATGTAATTTGGACCTGTGTGATAAAATGGGAAATAAATGGCTTCCAATTATAAAATTAAAGCAACAAAATGCTTAATGACTGTGTGAAAATGTTTATAGAAGCAATGAAACACTTTTTCTGTTATTATATTCGTTTGCCAAGGTCATGTTGCATAAATTCCCTACATTCCCAAAATTGCTTATGCTTATTAAGTATGGTGAAGTGATTTGGTGGCTTTTATATTTCCGGACCCCACGTCACACGTTCGCCAAGTCTCCAATGCTAGTTGCGCTAGTGGTAACGGTTTCCGTTTCTTTTCCCAACCAAGCAGTGTGGAAAAGTGCGCAATCTAATCGGAAACACTTTTTTCCAGATAAGCGACCTCCTTCATCCCGCACCACTTCCTTTCTTCGCCATCCAAACCCAACAGTCTGTTTCTTATTGTCGAAACGTGCCGAGCGTTTGTGCCAAAACAGAGAAACAGAGCGACTAAAGAAAGTCAAGGCTTGAAACATAAAAAAACATTCGATCTACGTTACGCAAAAGGAATAATGTTGCGTTGCTTTGGAGGGAGCGGAAAGCGGGGGAGGAGATTGCGAAAAAGTGAAGACGATCCAATTCAGTTTCGCACAAGTCGGCAAAATGCGCAATAGATATGCACGACCAGCCGCCGCCATCGTAAACAGCGATTTAAATAAATAAACGTTAGGATTTGAGTTTTGAGTTGACTTGGAATTCATATACACATGGAAGCTGTGCGAGCGCGTAAACAAATCGCCAGACGTTGGCGCTCGTAAACTGGATGTGGAATCCAATCCAAGATTATTAGCTCGTTTTTGAATTTCGCGCATATGCAAAAAGTCCAAAACAAAAGAATCCAAACTAGCTTTCTTCAGCATCGGAATCGAAGGTACCAGACTAGGAAAAGTTGGCAACCATCATTGCATATTATTGCCGCCGAATGCGCGGAACCTAAACTATTAACATAAATGTGGCTGGGATTAAACTGTTGATCTTGTTGCTCTGCATTCATTAATGCCAAATGTTGAAATGCTTCAAATGCACCAATACGCTTGTTGCATGCATAAACTCCAAGTTTAGATTTCCAGACGTTTGGCACTCGCATCTTGCATATGTCATAATCTATTGCCGGCGACACACTGTACACACATGTCCTTCTTCGCGCACAACGCACATGTTGAGCTTTACAGCTGCAAATTGCGTGAAATGGGAAATTAGCATCGATATAGAATAGCCATAGTCAGATGGATGGATGGTGCGATGTGATGTGACCTGATCATGATCGTGGTCGATCGTTCTAGATTCCCTCTTGCACCGAGGTGTGCACTCCATTGCAAGGTTAATTGCATATTACATTAATTTGTCCAATTGAGGCTACGAGATGCCATATGACACATACACCTAACCTGAATCTTCATCGGATGCTGATTACACAAATGGTCAAGACCAAGTCGAATGCAAAATTGGTAAATTAAGCACAACAAGCACCAACGATAATGATAGCCATTATCATTTACGACACTATACGTTAATGACCCTAATTTTGTTAAATTTGCGACTTTAGGCTAAAAATTTCTATTTCTAAGTACTTTTTGTTTTTGTATTCAAAATTATAAGAATTTTAATGCACATGCATTAAAAATTAAAATTAGCTTTGTTTGCATTTGCAGGACAGAACAGTGGGTACCAGTTGGTGTGGGTGTTAGGTAGCCGCCGCCAGCGGCTGTAAAACTCGAAATAAAAACGCAAAGAGCCATTAAAACTTATTGTTAACAAAAAGCGAAGCAAAGCCAAGTGGCTATCCTCTGTATTGTTGTGTGAGTGAGTGTATGTGTTAAGCTGGAATGTTCCAACTTCCAACTTTGGCAAAGCAACAGGCCCAACCCTCACACCCCCGAAAAGACAATGCGCCCGAACCAATTAAGCGCCTTCGAAAAAGGACCAAAAACGCTCAAACCAAATATCCCCCAGATTATGTTTTAATTTATAGCGCGCCTTCGATCCTATTGAAGGCATAAATTCATAATTGTCCTGAATTTAAATATGCACAAGGAGTGTGCTTCCTACCTTCCTATAAGGTGTATGTGTGTGTATGCTAGTGTGTTTGGATATGCATATTAAAGTAAATCGTGAACGTAAACGTTTATTTCTTCGCTCGACATTCAATATGCATGCCGATACACAATGTAATTTATTCGAACAAGAGCGCGAACCGCGAATTTCATACGCCAACGCATTTCGGCGGCAGCGGCATCGACTTTCCGAGCGAGACGGGCGGCAGGCGAAAAATCTGCTTATAGCACAATATTGCGCAGGGAAAACGCGTCTCGCCCGCCGATAATGAGTAAAAACCGAATTCAAGCAAACATTCAAGCAATAACGCAATAATTTAGATGTCTTTCTCTTTTGCTTTAGTCCAGATTCCATGTATCAGTCTTTGATCCTCCAATCCACCAATCTAGAGCATTTCTAGATGCGCATAAATTGTTATTACGCTATCATGCTATAAAATACGATTTTATTTATTTTCAAGCATTTTTAATACGAACGCAGTTAGTTTCGAGATTTATAGCACCCACTATAACCCGGTAAATTATCGCCCCGCGTGCGGTGTGCATGGTGGGCAATATGAAGATTTACGATAATTTCACCCGCTTGCTCAAAACGATTTTTCCACATTTTCCAACAACCACCGCACGCGGCGAAAATACATTCATCTGCATGCATTAAACATCTCTCACAAGAATGTTTAACAAATGTCCCCAGCAATTGTAGTTGTTAACAGAGTTTAGAGTTTAGAGTTTAGGAAAGTTGTGCGCACACTTCACAAGAATTCCCCATGTTGGCAAAGAGTTATGCAACCACAATAAACACAGCAAACAAACAACACACGTTTGTGCGCCGAGTGCTGGCAAATTTGTAGGCACCAAACGCAGTTCGTGTAAATCGTAAATTAATTGGATAATAATTGTCGTGCATGGCGTCGTGCGCGCGCTCTGATTAAGTGCCACAAATATGTGATAACAATCGACGCCGCATTTTTATTTCGATTTATTGCCGCCTGCAGGCCCGCACTTTGTGTCGAAATCCCAACTTAACACTCTCCCCATTTGTTTCGTTCAGCTTTACATAGTTATGCTTGCATATTACAATGTGTCGCAAACGAAAACGAAAATTGCGATGACGGAAAATGGCGAGTCGGTGACAATGCATAAGTAGCAAGTTTCAACTTTCGTATCGTCAGCGTTTTAAACTTGTACAATATTCACGTTCGCTGAAAACATGCACGCGCAGTTTTGAAATGATAATTAAAATTCAAGCCATCCGCGACCGTTCAACGTTGACGATGAAGTTATAAAATTGTCGTTAGGGAGAAAAAAAAATTAAAAAATCATTATACTCCGGACTTCAACACTTCAGTTTATTTTCCTTTTGTTGCGCGGATTACGATTTCTATTCATAGCTATCCGAATGCAATTTGCTTCGTTTTCCATTTCTCGATAAACCGAAACAAAAGTCGCGACGTGCTCATTAAAAATCGTTCATTAGCAACATCAACCAAACGATGTGATTAAATATAAATATTTTTAGGGAACATGAAATTTAATTAATTGCGATGCAGAGTGTGCAATGCATAATTAGAGTTACATGGATAATAACATTGTTAGCCATTTGTGCTGATTGTGCTTGTTGCGCCAAAACGAAATGAAAACATTTAATGCCACACGATCGAATTCGGTATTGCTAGGTTAGCGCTTTTGGTCACCGGTCAGTGGACACAGGACACCTCATGATAGAGCAATTATCCGATCGGCGAACGTAAATAATCTCCCACGGTGTGCAGACAGCCGCCACCACAACAGCCGCCAATGTTTATAATATCAACAAGCGAGCGAGCGCAATCTGTTAACAATTCCAACTTCAAACATGCACATGTAATGGCGCGGCTAAACACCAGTCAAACAATCAACACCGTGCGCCTCCATCATAGGTGGGGCCGTAACCTCATTTTATCGGCCTGTTGCACTAATAAGTGCTACGCTCGCAGCAGGAAAATGTGACATTATCATTGCATCGAATTAAATCACGAAATCACGATACACTTTTCATCTTCAAAAACTACCAACATGATAAATGCGTCAATTTCGAATGCGAATTCAATTAGCAAATTGGGTTGCTGGGTGGGCTGCCGATGCGCGAATGTTGACACATGGTCGCACACGCAAGAGCGCAAGACGCAACCGTCCTCAAACACGGCAGCAGGATCAGCCCATACTTTGCATCTCATCACCGCGCCTCACCAAACACCGGACAGACTTCGGTGG
This sequence comes from Geostiba sp. GC000077, assembly GCA_030264215.1. Classification (NCBI taxonomy): domain Eukaryota; kingdom Metazoa; phylum Arthropoda; class Insecta; order Coleoptera; family Staphylinidae; genus Geostiba; species Geostiba sp. GC000077. The sequence continues at coordinate 19,682 of JARJDQ010008188.1, read as the reverse complement.
CGCCAGGATTTCCACTGCACTGCGCTCCAGCTATCCCGCAGGAAGTTCGCTGCCTTCAGAGTTCGCCTGCGGTCGCCAGGCGCACACAAACGTCAGCAGTGTTCTCTGTTCTGGATCTTGGGATTGCGGATGGTGGAGGTGCCTGGCAGACTGGGATTCGGATTCGCCGCTGCGTGGGAGTCGGTTGGGCCTTGGGATTCAGTTAGCTCCGAGTGGTCCGACCGACCAACGTCAAACAGGACGAGGGCTGGATGTTCTCACGTCAACGATGACTTAGTGTCAGTCGCACATCTGTTCTATTAAATTGAAATCCCGAGGAGGGGACGAGGACAGGTGACGAGTAGGATGCTGCCTGACAATAGGCGACATTGTGGCTGGTATTCGGGATGAGGATAAAGACGAGGATGAGAATGGGGATGAAGACGGCTCATATCGGAGCGACAGCTCGACGATCAAACCGATATGTCCAGAGTAAAGAATGTGAACATACAAAGGAACTTTTATATCGAATGAAAAATGCATATACATGGTGGGCTATTATTGGTGGAAAAATGCCAGCTTACTTTGTAGTTTATGTCAAAAGAGAAGGCCCCACGAGGTCATCAAATTTAGAATTTTTAGGTTACAAATATGCATAATAAAAATAACAAAATTCTTTATTTTAATAAATTTATAACAAATTTATAATAAAAAAAAATTCTGGTTTGATGCTAATTAAAAGAAAACTGCCCCTAAACCATGTAACAAAATAGAAAGAAATGTCCTCTCACTCCTCTCTATTCCAATAGTAAATGCGTATTAGGTAAATTTTGTTATTATGCATATTTTTAACCTAAAAATTCAAAATTTGAGGACCTCATGAGGCCAAACTACGACTATCTCAGCATTTTGGTATATTAAGATTACCGTTCTCTTCTGACGTAAACTACAAAGTTACCTGGCGTTTTCCCGCCAATTTTAGTCCACCCTGTGTATTCTATCAACTATAAGTTTACTTTACATTCTATACTGAAAACGGAAACACAGAAAGTGGAAGGATAGAAGTTAATTAGGAAATGCATGAATGTTTAATGTCTGGCACAAGAAATCCATTTGCACAAAGTTTCTCGAAAGTTTCCAACAGCTCGATGTGAACCGTATAAAGACTTTAGCAGCCACAGCCAAACAATGTGAATAATTTAGTGCGAAAATTTTACACTAAAATGCAAACTTTATCGACGACGACAGTCGACCAAGTTGAAGTGTACGCCTCCTCCACACAACGCTGCAAAAATGCGCGCGGGCAATAAACTATAAATCAAGCACAATTACACTTTATAAAGCGTTACAATTGCATTTATTAAAAACGACGCCAGCGGCCGCCGAACGATTACGTTTCGCGGCGCGCGCGCGCCGGAATTAAAACTCACGTCTCTGGTAAATTGTGCTCGAAGGCTCGCGCATTGCGCTTGGCCGCATTCGAAACTCGCGCGCATACTAATCGCCCAATGATTTTACGCTCCGCAAAGCCACCACAGCTAAATGCGATCCAACACCTCGGGTCGCTGCTGGATATATTAATTTTCCGCTTACGCTTAACCTCAAAGCTCACCATGCCGAACTTGCCACGAGTGAAAATTCGAGCGAATGCAACGCGCCAAGTAGCAAACTTTACGTACGCAATGAAAATTTAATAAACTCTGTTCGCGATGAAAACCCATAAATTCACTCAAAAACGACACGGGGAAAAAACAAAGCGTTGGACATAGAAAACGTTCCAACGTTCCAAGCGCCAAACAAAACGACACACTAGAAATGAATGAATAAAATGAATTTCAATACGCATACTTGAATGCACATTCATAATGGGTCATTAATAATAATAATCGTTGCTTGCGCGTGCCGACCGCGCGTTGAGCGCGTTTTGTGCGCGAGCGTGAACAGCGACGCGAGAAAAAGGACGAAAAGGTGAGGATTGAAAGTCGCGCGAGAAATTGCGTTTCTTTCCCTTTTCCCACATTTCACTGCCTTGCGGAGGCGGAGTGCGTCGTTGCGGTGATTTTTTGCGCGTGTCGCGCTCTTTTGCAATTAGTTTTTCAATTTATTTCTTATCAACACTTTCGATCAGTCGCGCCGTTTTTCGCCCCCAAATGTCTGTATTTCTTCGCCAAACGTTCATTAACGTTTGACTGCTGCTTTTTGTGTTCCGGACATTGGTCACAAAAAAGATTTGTGGGTTGTGGCTGGTCAGCATTTGCGACACGAGTGAAACCCATCGTTTCTTGTTATAACCATACTTTTTTCCCAATGCCTTCCTGAAATGCCTTCCTGAAATAGATTTTTCGATAGCAACTTTTTCCCCTCACAGTTCGAAAGGTTTTTCGTCGAAATGCTTCAATTTCTTGCATTTTAAGATCCCCCGAGGGGTGCAGAGAGCAGGGACAATAAATACACTTTGCCTCCGGAATTTTTGAGTGCTCCGATAAATATCATCTCCGTGAGATCTTATCCATAAATAATATCTTGTCGTCATGGCGTCGCCTCCTGCCTTACCGAGTTTCCGCGTTTTGTCAAGCATAAATAAACTCGAAATCGTAAAAAAAGACGAGGGGGCGCATGCGCAATGTGAACCGAATTCGGGCGAAAGAATGGTACAACTATCAATATGTATACGTGAGGGGGCGGATGGCGGATAGATTTGCTAGGGTTAGCAGAGCGGAGAAAAAGGTAAACGATTACGTCTCGTTGGATTCTGCCTCGGGGCGCGGGCGAGGAAAAACCGAAATCATGAAACATTCATTCTGAAAAATTGTTTTCCGAACGATGCACTAAAAATCTATATTTGCGTTGCGGGCGGCAGCGGTGCGTCCTTAATGTCGTCGGCAGCCAAAATAAAAAAATAAAAGCATATCCGGAGAACGCTCACCAAAAGCACACAGGAGGGAAACAAAGACGTGATCGAAGTTTGATGCAAGCGCGCAACTTTTTCATGGTCGATTCTCATTGTGGGACGAGGAATGAGCTCAATAGACGTCAAAATAAAAATTTCGTTTTAATAAAAATAATTCCCAGACAATCCCTGTCTAAATCCTAACAACCTGTCATGATGGCCACTTACACATGATATGGCACTTCTTTTCGTCCAAACACTCTCATAATTGCCATTAAGCTGCCGACTGATGCAAAATAATAAAATGCGAGGAAACAAGTTTCTGTATGTTCGGTGGTCGTTTTATAATCCCGGTTGATGACTCGTCGTGGCTTTACTATTTTTACGCGCTTTTATGTTATTTTTGCTGGTAACGCGCAGCGCCTCAATGTGTGACAGGTAGTAAAATGGTAAATTATACTCGTCCACTTCATAATGCTGCAAGTGCCCACCAAACGGTGATGCGTTCATGCGTGTATGCGAGTGTGTCTCGGGTGCTTTCAGTTTGATTTGAGTTCGCCATTGATGTGAGGAATGGAAAGTCACAAGTCCGCCAAGCTGCCAATTATTTGGAAATCGCGACTTTTCCACCGGCTACCGCCGCACCAGACGTGTGTGTTTCCAATCAAAACGGGAACGCAATTAAGCACGGCTGGCTCGAACGTGAAAAATCGCCAAACGCTCCCAATTCCCAAAAACCAAAGTTCAAACACTTTGCGGCGCGGCGCGCACGTCGTGAAACTCAAGTCGATCACATCGGACGTCCAACAAATGTTCAACAGGCCAACAGGCTGCTCAACACGTCTCCAAATTGAAATTAACGATTTATAAATAGTGGTTTCCCAATTTTCCGAGAAAAATCCACAATCCCAAAGTCATAAACACAAAACTCGCGAAAATAGCAAACGCTTACAATTGCAGGCGAGGCGGCAAGATTTATAGCGCTATAGCGCACGTATGAAAGTAGAAGGGTGTAATGCCATAATGAATATTTTTCTCTAGGTTAGCTTCGCCGCAAATTGCACCTTAAGCGTCCGGAAATAAAAGTGTAAAATAATAAAAATATAAAAGCTGCGCACACGCTCCGTGCGTCATTTTTTTACGATGCGCCCTTTTCGCACGTGCCGTGCGCGATAACAAAAATCATCTACCGCTCGCTCACCGTCGGGAAAAGTGCGCCGAAATGGATAGCCCTGCCCGAGGACCTTCTACCTTTGATAAAATTTGATGGCACGATACATTTTTTACGCGCGCACTCGTAAACTTTCCACCTCTCAATATGCGGACGCAACCTCTCAACTTACAGTACTCACTCATGGCACGGAAAAAAAATTGCAGGCACATACAACACCACGGAACTCGACACACAGATGTTGTTAGATAATTTGATGTCGAGTCATTTTTCCAAGAGTTATCCTAAATTTTTTATGTTGACGAACGTAAACTAGAATATTACACAGGAGTGCGTAACGACACCACCATTTGTGAAACGAGCCGCAGGAGAGCTGCATACATGTGGTGTATTATACTTTTACGACGAATGTATGGTTAAGTCGAAAATGATTTCAAACTAACGAAATAACAAAACAATTTCTTACGTTCGAATCGTCGATGGTACTATGCCGTCAAGATGAACGTGTGCCTCATAAACGCCCTTTTTGGAGAAATCCCCCTGGCGACAATTCTTACTTCCCTCAAGTGCATTAGGATTAAAAATAGGCGAACGTTCAATATTTTTAGATTGTACTTCATAGTAGGTTATACAAGTTCTTCGTAAATGTCCGATTACCACGTGATGACATTTTAAATGTAGTTTAAAGGATTTAAATCAACCTAAGCTCTTTTACAAAGTTTTCAGGCAGCTACCAAATCATCAAATACCAAGAGTCGCCAACCTAAGGAGAATGAAGAAAAAAATTAAATATTATCACGTGATACTCGGACATTTATGAAGACCCTGTACTTGTATCAGTCAAAAGTGAAGTGCAATGTTGCGTTTAGAATGCAATCGTGGTCAAAGTTAATAAAGCCACTGAACACTAAAAATATCGGCATAAAATCAAGGTTTATAGTTAATTAGAAATTGTATTAATTTATTATCAATTTGTGTGTGCGCACTCGCGAGGATGTTAAATGACACGTGACATAAATCTTCCAGCTATAGTCGTTATTGCGTTCCGTGTGTGGCTTAGCTGATGAGTGTTTTGTGGCTGATGGCCTTTCTGGTTTTTACGAGTTTACGCGCGCCGCCCCGAAAATATTTATTACTATTATTACCCTCGATTTTTCGGCCGCCTCTTCCACGTCCTCGCACACTACCGGCTTCTAACGTGCATTCAACGTCAAGTCATTTTCCATCCATCCATCGTCGAATGATAGCTTTACGATTTTTACGGGCTTTCAAAAAGTCGATATAAAAATGACAAAGGAATAAACTTAAACATATGGTGGCGGCGCGAAAATATGGTAACAAAATATTCACAGTCATCAACAGTACGGTGTAAAATATAAATACAGGACAAAAAGTTTCCATTTTCCATTCTCACACGTCACAACTCACAAGACGTGCTCGTGTCGAAGTCGAAGTCAATGTGGCATCGATTCGCAATGGAAAATAAAGCGACAGCCAACGTCGACATTGTGTGGCACATTTTCACGATTTTATTATGGCTTTATGTCGCCGAGTCGGCGATAATATTTTCAATATAAACCGTGCTTGTTTATGCACTTGAAACTTAATATCGCCCAGATACACCAACCACAGCCTGCAGCGTGAAGCGCAATTCTTGCGAATCACCAACTCGGAATATAATAATATAATGAACTCATCACGACCATTACATTGCAGGAATTTAATACGCAAGCACAGAAGTCAAACAAAGCGAGTGCAACTTTAATAATAAATATAGTTCAAAGCGTATCAAGTATATACAGAATTTGAAGCAGGTTCTAAAGGCACGTCTGCTTTGGCTTTTGTGCATTTTGCAGCCAACGCTGGCAAAGTTTTAAGCTGCACGTTTAATCAACGCTTAGCTCTAATCTCCCAATGCTCATCATTCAACGTTTGGCGCTCATCGGCAAAGTGAAGCAACTTTGTTTGAGCAGTGCATTTTAATCGGCTTTGGACGCAACCATGAAAATAGGAAATTAGAATTGACCACTTCAAATTCAAATACAGATAATAACGATCGGATTTTAATTATTGAATAAAATTTTTCTATAAATGCATTAAAAAGCGCACAACAGTTGTTTATGAATTGTTTATTTTTCAAACAGTGTAATCAAATACAAATCCTATTTTTTCATCGCATGAAAAAACGGAGCCCCATTTGATTTACTAAAGCAAACTAGAATTTGATCAACTTTGAATTCACGCATTGTTTGTATGCATTTCTAAAAAAATGTCTGATGCAAGGGCCTGCTGATATTTTTTCCTCGCTAATTCTAGCACACTCCGTCGTGTGCTAAACCGCTCGAAAAAAAAAATCATCATCACGCCACGCCTTGCATCAATAATAACTATTTTCACCGTGAAAAAAGATTTCCATGCAATTTTATGTTTTCCAAATCAACCTAGAATTTGATCAATTTGTGTTCTCGCATTGTTTGTGTGCATTTCTAGAAAAAAATATTCTTTGATGCAAGAGCGATCTGATTTTTCCTCGCTAATTCTAGCACATTCCGTCGTGTGCTAAACTGCTCGAAAAAAAAATCATCATTACGCCCTTGCATCAAAAATTCTCTGCCCGTTACGATGGAAACAAAGTGAAAATATTACACTGCCTTTTTTTCGCGGCAGTTATTGCGTTATTTATTTAGCGAGCGAATTTTACGCAAGAATGCGTCTAAGATGCACTTTTTCAATGTTTCGCGCCAGTGTGCAGAGCCGCCATTCGAATGTGTTCCTGAATGCGGCGCGCGCGCATATTTCATCTGGGGGAGAAAGCGTTGAATATCGGCACGTCTGCACTACATGCATTTTGTGGTCCGTAAACAGGCAGAAAAAAAATCTAGAGCAGAGCAAAACAACCACAGCCCGTCACCTAGCAAATATTTTCGCATTCGCGATGTAAATTGTTGGCGTTAGCCAACAATCCGTAATAGCGTCTATTAACACGTTCAATTGTTTGCTCAGCCCTCGGACGAGAGAAGGCTGTTTGCATTGCGCGTCCCTTTTGTAATGCGCGCCCGTTTTTGTCCGCATTCATGAAGCATGCGCCTGAAGGCCTAAAGCATTCCATTCGGGAATCGGGGATGGTTTGGCGCGGCGATAAAGTCGCACAAAGTCAGACAATGTCACGTACGATACGATTGTGTATATCCTGCGCAAGTCGCTAGACAAACGCCATTCAATATGGCAGGCATGGAAAATGGCCGCCGAACGCAAATCACAAAACACAACGCCGCTGCCACATAAAGGACACACGGGCGTCGCAAGGGCAAAAACCCCAAAACGTCGAACTGGCATTATGTTGGCTTGCTGTGCAAAACACCCAGTGCAGGTTGATACCAACATTATGCCACTGTCACAATGTCACAGCCAGTGTCTTGCGGTGTGTCCTGTTCCTGTTGTCCATGCTATCAAGTCTAGTCGCTGCAGACGCGCACAGCACAGAGTATGCACGTCAGGAAAGCCCTTCTCTAAACTGAATCCCGAGTCCTGCTCATAGCGAACGACGACGGTGACTGTGCATGTCATTCAAAGGACTGTTTCCCCGGTTTCCCATTTTTCAGCGTCGCCCTAGCTCCGATTTTGATTTTACGTCCTCTGCAATTTCACAGGCAAGAGGAAACTAACCATTGTTCGTGAACATTCAAAGGTTTTAAAGGTTGACTGTGCAATAGCGGCAAAATGGTTATACATTTTCCACCATAACATGGGTCCAATAGTATGTATGGTTGGAGTCGCGTACATAAATCCTCATTTCCACTGCCGCACGAGTTACAGTTACAAGTTGCAACCTGGGGATACACACATCGTTCGCATTCATCCCCCACGCCTGGAGGCCTCTCATTCCTTGTGTATCCTTGTTGCCTCACTGCTCGTTTTCTCCATGGGACGATAAATATTCAACGTATTTAGCGTTAACATGCCTGCCAGGGTAACAAAAGTCGCGGTATACAGCCATCCTCCATCAGCTTGGTGGAGTATGTGCGTTGAACATTACAGGTGTTTTCGGAATTTTCAATTATTCATAACGCCGCGCCGCACGGCCTCTGTGAACCCATCCGGGTGTTGGTATTTCATTACGGAGCCTTTAACGTTTTTAGGTTCGTCCACAATGTGATAAAGAGTGATAATGCCAAAGCACCCACCCCCCGTGCCCAAGAAAATATCACATTTTGGCATTGTTCAGTAAAAATGACTAGTAGTACTAATTAACCTTTCATTCAGTTTTCATTTTGCAGTTCTCAGCGTTCACCGTTTTCTTGCCGCTTCAGTTCTTTTGCTAAGTACAACTTTGGACTCGGTGCACTTTGGCGAATTACTTTTTCGACATAATGCGGCATTTTCACACACCCTCGAGAGTCGAGAGTAAAATGTCGCTGATGTAATAACACGTAATGCAGGTAAAAGCCACCATAAACACACGGGAGTATAAAAATTGAATCAAACGAACAATATGAAAAAAAAACAGATTAAAAAACAACAATAACTAGGTATTTTACCTAGTTAGGGTTTGCCCACTCAACTAATTACGCTCTGCAGTGTGTTGATGTGCTTGCCAATTATAATCAACTGAAGTCCTTTTATGTACCTTTTGTACCAGCGCATGATTTTTCATCAAGCACACGTTTCTCATTTTCCATTTTCATTTATATGCTAAAGAATGGGCGTTGCCTAGCGGCGCGCCCTCACGGGGATGACCGCATCACGCTATGATAATTTCGATGAAAATAGCGAATATCAACTTGCTAGTGAACCTAATCAATGCCGTCAAATACGAATCCAGGAATCCACACGACAACATATAAACCACAACATGGGAGCGCCTATAATGACGATAACAATGACGATGGACGCGAAATGAATGGCTAAATCAATTGAGGCAAAAAAGAGACAATGAGATAAGTTTTTGTTTTTCGGGAATGACCTAGATTCCGGCACATTTTTACGATCACGTCGCGTCGCGCAAACAAATAAACGCCCGCGCTTCATCTTAAACTTACATCATTCAGTCTTTTGGACCAGACTAGTAAAAGGGGTGGCGAGGAGGGCAAAAAGCTGAATGCTAGGAACGTAGAGTTGTAACGCGTACGCACATAAAATTCTAATGAGCGGCTGTGATGTGAACCAACGAAGTTTAAGTGCAAGAGCGTCGAAATTAAGTCTAGAGCACTTGTCGCTGGCTCACTGGCTCGCAATGCACGATGACGGCGGCGGCCGAAACAATTAGACGCCGACTAGAAAATCAAATAAAAACTCGTGTTTTTTTGGTCATGCCTCTTTAACACAAAGAAAGCAAAGCGACAAGTCAAAGCGATAAATTTCAATTGAGCGCACCGTGACTAAATCAGACTAAAGTCAAAAACATCTAAAACAAAGTTTGGCGTTTTTGCACGATTGGCGCAGTTCTGCACAATTTGTAAGTTAATGCTTTCGATTTTAATTGAATTGAATTTGCAATTGGGTTCGATATATTATCTGCGAAAATACCAATGCAAACAAAACACAATTAACTTTGTTAAAACATTTGGATTTATCATTACGAAATCATCATGCAGAAACGCACAATGTGCGAGGAGGAAATTAGAAATTTCAATTAGCACATTCACTACCATATCGTTCTAAAAATAAAGTGTAATCGACAAGAAAATTTACATTTCCCTCTACCACAACTTTTCGACTTTAAATTTATATTTTCTCGGTTACGGCATTGCGCCTCAACGTTTTTGCCATTTGTACATGTGGAATTTACAAAGGGTGGCGGCATGAAATGTGTGTATCGCCCGCGGGGTGCAAAATAATAACCACAATTCGACGAAGCAGGTCCATTATATGCTTCCAGACGCGCGACGAGACACTCAGTCATTCCACGCACATAGACAGGCGACTCGAGGTCGAAGGGGGTTGGGGGTTGGGTGACGGAGAAGAGGGTGCTTAATAGGAAGAGCCAAGTAGACGACGTCACCGCCACGCCATCCAACCCCATGCTCGGGCAAAGGCGCGTATCGAATGCGACGAGTATGACATCGGTGGATGGCACGAAGTAATTTCATACTTTCATATTTTCAAACTTCATGCAACCCCAAAGTCATGCATCAGCATGATGCCATCACCACCATAGTTTCGTGTGAATGTGAGGGTTGAAAAATCCGTGATTCGTGAGCGAAGCGCCAAAATCGCGTTAGTTACTGCCTTGGGAAACGTGTTGGATTTTTCCACCCGGGGTGTAAACGAGGTGCCAGCATGAAACACACCCTGCAACCCAACCCAGCGCCAGTCTACTTGTATATATGGTGGCACTGTGCACATAAAGTGGAAAAGCCGCAGTGGTATAATGTCGGGCCACTCCTTGCATTTCGTGCCGATTGTGCTTCGTCATGCTGCGCCGGCGCCTCCACCCAAACAGCAAACAGCCCAACGTCAGTTCGTCCAGCCATTAAAACCATACGATGTAATGCATTAACGTGACTGAATTTATGTCGTGTTCCGCTCAATAATATGTTGTTTTACTTCCCAGCTATATTCTATCAAACATCAAGTCCGCGAAGTACCGCATTAAATGGCCAAAGAACTAAAGTAACTAGTTCCGTACTGCGTGGTGGAGGCGCCGGCACTTAACCAAATTAGATTTTAATGCGAAATTGAACTAAGAATTCCAACTACTAAAAGCATGAAAAGCATAAAAAGCATCAACATTTTATAACATTAGAAAACACTTTGAATTATACTGCATATACGATTGATTATCAAAGACGAAAATGTGCATGCGTTCCTGATGGAAAATAATTGCATTTCTACGTGAAACCTTCATTTAATTTAGCTTCATTTTTGCAGCTGCTCGTGTGCCCTGAGGGAAGACACAATTTTATTAACCCAAAACGGTCCACTATAATAACAGCGATGCTGGTGATATTTACCAAATGCTCGCCGCCGACCCGTCGAGACGACGAAACGATGTCGCGCCGAGTCGCGCAGTCTTGAATGGGACGCGAGACATAAAAACTGGACTCCGGGTTCGCGGAAAGCTGACGCAAGTTGGCAAATAGTAAAAGCGATGAAAGCGCTGGGAGCGCTGTTGAAAACGCTCACATTTGTCCATAGACAAACACACCAAACAGACAGAAAGACATCCAGCCCGAAAGAATAAAACGCAAAAAAATAAAATCACGGCGCATTCAGCACGCAATTTATTTAGACAATGTAAATAATCTCACAGCATATCACATCTCACAATTAATGCGTTATCCGATGCGTAAATATTGAACGTACACAAAAAGCTAGAAGAACCAATTATGTAGAATACTATAGAATGTAGAATAAACATGATGATCATAATTTAGATCTAACGGTAAATAAAGCCTTCTGTCGTGGTTAGTCATGATTAGTCACTATATGGAAAGACCATAATTATCTTTTGGGGCTTTCGGAAATTGTTTCTAAAGCTAGCCACACAAAAGCTAGCAACGAATTTGCGTGTTTTTCCCTCAAGGCTCAAGCGAATAAAAACCACCAAGGACCAAAAACAGTATAAAAACGAAAACCATTTTGTAGCCACGGCTATGGGGCTATGTTTGAACACGTATTATGGCCAGTTCATTGTACATTGTTGGGATGGTTGCGGACCATACAAATCTTTATCCAGGCCGTCGCGTGAAGAAGAAGCCTCGGGAACGCGAAATTGAACTCGGGTTGGAGTGTGAACGCAAATAGCTCGCAGGGTTGCAGGTAATTACAGGTCTGTGGGGTTGTATTCTTTCACAGCACCTCCGAGCATATTGGAAAAAAAAGGAGTTTTAAAAGCCAGTGTTGTTTGCACGCTGATGCACGCGAATTTCTTTCTATATTCATGAATGCAAGAAGTGTTGGTTAAGGTTAATGAATCCACGCGCAAGCCTTTAAAAAACGATCGAAAAACCTCTTTCAACAACAACCACACTCCACACACATGCATCTGAACTAAAGTAAGCACACACAAGGTACAAGGCGTGTCTGAATATAAGAAATTAGAGCAGAGCGTGCTTAGAAAGAAAAAACTCAAACGCGATCAATTAATTCCGGTTTACTTCCCAAAATGTTATTAAAATTAACGGCGGTTGTCGGTCAAGTCAACATTAAGCCGACAGCACCAAGAGCATCCAAATCAACCATAATAGAAATGAGAGCATCAAACTGCGATTAAACTAATGATAATCTTTCTGAAGTTGAAACTATGAGAAGAAACGAAGCAATACTTTTGGTTGGTTCTTATTAATTTTTCTATGTAAAAAAAAAATAGCGATAAGTTTGCAGTTTGCAAACTTCGTAATACTCACATTAAACTTTAGTTCTTAGATATTATTCATATACTTCCAGTCATTCTAGTCAGTCACTCACTCATGTAAGGTTGGTGTTTGCTCTAGCTGTCTTGCTACTGCAGATTCCGACGAGTCATAATCAACGCAAATTTCGTGTGCGCTGGCAAGCAGGCTGATGTCGGAAGGCGCGACCGCAAGAATTATGCATTGTGCGAGAGCGCCGCTCGGCTCCTGCGGTTTCCTTTGTTTCGTTTGCCCACTTCTCGCGCGCATTCGCCAGCACCGGAGCCAATCGTGATAAGACATGATAACTCGCTGATTCGCGATAAGCGCGCGAGCGCGTGACGACCCTTCTGAGACTCATTACGCGTAACTTTTATTTTAATTTTATTTATGTCGTCGCTGACATGGAATTTCCCCGTTGTTTATTCTTTTGCAGCTGCACCTGTCCCCCCTCAACCAACAAGACCTTACGTTAAGTCCGTTTTCTTTATGCAATATTTATTGCGCGGCCTTGAACTAAAGCTATATGGATATTAGTGTTAATGCGGTTGCTGACGTGTTTGTGTTCAGGTTTGCTGGTTTGCATTAAGCCGCCCCTTAGAATACATATTTGCAGATACATTACGCTACATTACCGGTTTTAGGTTTGGCCATGCGGAGTGCCGTGCTTTATTTCGGCGCGCCCTGGTTTTCTTATCAACGCTGACGCGGGGTGTGGTGGAGGCGCCGGCCAAAGTGATATTTAACAAGCGTGGCCAACCCTCAAAATAAAATTAACTTCCCTCAGTCGCCCAGTCCGACCCAAATTGGAGTGATACACCGCAATATGAATGTCAAATGAAGGACAATCATAATGTGATTATGCAACCCTTGAAATGCTGTAGTGTAGTGTACTATAGTGTACAGTTGTTATTCATCAAAACATTCGAAATGTTCACGACTTTGCGCCCTGGGGGAGCAACGCCACAAGGGTTAGAAAACAACTTCAAATAAAATGCCGCCCGGTGTTTGTTTGTTTGCCTCCTCATGCATGCGGGACCTGTCAAAGCTTACAAATTACGCCGGAAGAGGCCTTCCGCGCCCGTTATTCATTCGCTGGCATTTACGCTCATCAAACGCCAACGGGACTGTTTTTCTTTCCTCCTGGCGCCTTGTCCTAGATACCTGGATGCCTGGCATTTACATGCGAGTCCAATTTCTGCGCCGCGATCATTTATGCCAAGGGGGGAGGGTGGAAAAGTTCAGCGCGGCTGACGCCCTCTACGACGGGGAATTGAAAATGTCAGCTCATCGCTTGACATTTGGACGAGTATAATAACGCACTCGGCACTCGTCTTTTTTTATATTACCTGCGCAGTTGCACAAAAACAGAACGATGGTATCGTACAGTTGACGATGCGCTGTCGTCGAGTCAAGCAAACAGGCTCAGAGAAAGAGAAGCAGAATAAACTTTACACCAGCGACAGAGAAATGGGAAAGCGTCGGCGACACTGCCGTTGAAGAAGTTGGAAAACAACTCCCAAAACGATTTCGCGCAAACATAAATTTCACGCGTTGCGGTTGAATCATGTTGTCAAAAAGATAGCCACAAAATATGCAGTGCGTGCCACGTCAAAATTAAATTCACTTCCCATCCTAAACTTTACACATAATTTCAGCCTCATTTCGTATGTAAAATCTTCTTATGCGCGTTTCGCATCGGCAGACCCGCCAACTTCGTGAGTGGGTGAGCTCGGTAGTTTCAGCAACTGTAAATGTTAACTAATAACTCGCACACATGTAAAATACTTCAAGTACTCTCCCCCAACATGTATGTAGAGCTGCAGCTATAATATGTAAACCTAGTTAACAGGCGGAGCTCGCGAAACTAATTATTCCAGTCGTAATGCGTGGCATCATAATGTAATTTGTGATTTTAGCCAATTTTCAATTTCGTGCTCCCCCGGGAGAACGAGCATTATCACGCTGGAGTACACACACATATTATTTGCTCATATTAAACAATTTTAATCCTTCCATTCGATTCACGTAGCGCAAATAAACTATACATCAATAAATAGCGATTTAATCAAAAATCGAATGCGGAAAAATTTGTTTGGAATAAAAATGTGAGAAAATTGGTTATGACAAAATTTCGTGTTTTAAACGCAAGCGAAAACTTTTTTTCAATAATTCATAACTTCCTCACCCCCAAAGTGGTAAAATTGAGGGTAGGAGCACCAATATTTTGAAATTTATGAATGAGAAAAACACAAGCAATACTGCGCATGCGTGAAACAACAATATCCCTATAGACATAGCTGAGTAAACATTAAAATGGAAATACCGTCGATAGATAATAGAACTAAATTTCATACGGATACACCAATGTATACATTATTAATATATGAGCAAGGTATATTCGGGTCAATATCAGCCATTGTGCGTGCTGTCATTTTCGCGTAACGCGATGGCATACGCCACACATAGTCTTACGCTCTTACGCATTCAGCGGCACGTCGCGCAGGCAATAAACAATTAATAATTAACGGATTACTGCGAGCGTCGTCGATGATTACGACCGGCGCGCCGTCAATTTATCCAAGCGAGATTGACTGTTATGGAAACATGACACCGAAGGGTGCCTGCTGCTAATCCAGCCGACAGATATCGTCTTCCATCGGCATTTTCGTGCCGATGCGAAAATGAAGAATGCTGTGCCATAAACTATAAATATAAATAAGTAATTGATATCCGACACATCCGTATTCCTATCGCCAAGCGGCAGGCGAAGTCAAGCAAGAGCTTAATTTTTCATAGGCTTTCGGCCCCGACGTCGCTCGAAATCGATCCGCGTATACGCAAACACTTGGGTGTGCGTTAATTAACTTACCGGCTGCGTATTAATCACGAGCCTCCTCGAGACAGGCAAATATTAATATTTCCTTCCTTCAAGCCATCGCTAATATTCTCATATTCGAAACAACACTCTTGCCCAGGCGCGAGCATGGATTTTCCTTTCCTTCGTCCCGCAGGAAGAACTCCTAGGCGCGCGCGCGCGGTTTTAATTTATGCTCGGCCGGCGAAAGTTTAATCAATCACGAAGCAGCGACTACCACCGGGCGCATTTCTACCTTGATGATGGGCTCGCGAGAGCTCTCGAGATGACAGCTCGCGTAGGCTAATGAAGACGAAGGGAAGACACTTACCTAAAAAGAAAAAACACACAATATTAGAGACGCTTTTTCATAGGTAAGGCACAAACATATATCAAGCGAAACAAATCATAAGCTGGCTATAAATAATTTACAGTTTTAACACGGTATTATGTCAGATTGTCCACTTTTTAATCTGACTTCATTATCTATGCATCACAGGATGGAAAGTTGTCCAAAGTGTGAGTGTAAAAGTGAATTTTTAATAAAGCTATAATTTATGTAATGAGTGGATCAAAACACACATAAAATGAGCATAAACAGTTTGGCTTCACCGCTTCAATAACCAATGCTATAGCAAAATCACATTGCAATGTTTATTAATTAGAAACTTGGCCCGCTTGAATCGGGTTCATTATTAAACGTTATTAGTCCGTATTAGTTTTAATAAGTGCGTACTGAGTACGTATCGAGTTCACATCACG
Organism: Geostiba sp. GC000077; assembly: GCA_030264215.1. Taxonomy (NCBI): domain Eukaryota; kingdom Metazoa; phylum Arthropoda; class Insecta; order Coleoptera; family Staphylinidae; genus Geostiba; species Geostiba sp. GC000077. The sequence continues at coordinate 3,690 of JARJDQ010008188.1, read as the reverse complement.
TCAAGTCCATGCGAAGGCGATTAAAGTCTATAAGTGGCAAAGTGTACTTAAGTTAAGTCAAGTGAAGTCAAGCTTAGCTTACAGCCATGTCCGCGATTCCTTCACGTATCACGTACTACCTATCGGCATTATCTAATCAACGATTGTGGGCATATGCAACGCTTTCTCCAAGAGCGAAACACAAAGCGTGATCACTGATTAATGACCACTGACCAATAACAAGTCTCCGCAACAGATGCCGAATTACAGAGAGTCTGCATCAATCGACAAATGAAGAGTACATAAATAAACCAAATGCATTTTCGAGGCGAGTTGCATTTGAGTGGAAGTGGAGTGGAGTGGACAGGAGTGGAATCAACGTACAAGGCGAAGGAGAGCTCCTTCCTGGGTATGTTATGTAGGTAGTGTTGTTGTATAGTGTAATGGGTACCAGTATTCGCTTCAGGTCTTGTGCACCCGACCGCGATGCAAAATCAAATCAAGTTCATCCGCGTTGCGAGTCTCTTTGGCTTGTGTGTTCGAGCGATTGCAAACGCGAGCTCGGAATGCTCTTGCTCCTGTTCCTCCGACCAATACCCAATGAAGCTCCGCTTCCTCCCCCAGCGCATATTAGGAATATACTAGGAATTGAAATTCAATGTGACAATTCAAGTGTGTGAATATTCCGCTAAGGTTTAAAGTTTAAACTGTTTGCAAGTGGCAAAATGCATTGAAACATTTCGAGGCTCTTTCGACCAGATCTGTCGCAATGAGTTCAGTTCAAACTTGTATGCGTGGAGGTATAGGTATAATCTACAAGTTTCTAATTGTCAACGACGACTCGCAAATGCATTAACTGCCTTCCAATGCTCCAATTAGCAAATTAATTTATTGCGCCTACTGCTCCTTTTAATACTTGCTGCTGTATTCCCTGTATTAGTTCAAGAACGTCCCTGAATTCCGAGGCCTTGACATCTCAGACAATATTAATTAATTAAAACGACCCCTGTTGATAGTCATCGTCCCATCGTACACGTCCAGCTGAATGACATGTTGATATGTTTTTTATGTTGTTGGCGATGTTATCGAAGGATGAAATGCGATGTACATGATTATTTTATGAGCCAATTCCTGGCGTGTCGCGTCGCGTTCACTCCCAATTTCGTGTCGACGGGAAATTGCCGCAACGCCTATATAATATGCATCCGAATTTCGGTAACCGCGTGGAAAATGAGGCGAGCGTTCGACACGCGATATCGCGACGAAACCCCTCTGCACCACGAGGAGACGGCGACGTCCTTTTCGTTCCACTCCGACGCCTCTTCGTCCCGCGCGTGAGTTAAACGTACTTTTAAATTATTAATAAATTTCCCTCAAATTTCCGACCCCTAATGTATTCGTGCCCGGGTTCGTGTAGGGTGCAAAAACCCTTCAACTTTCGTGTTTCGCACCCCACTAACGACGCCCGAAAAAAATGAGTAGCACTTTAAAAACGTCGTGCGCAACGCTCATTCATAAATTGAAGACTTTTCCAATTAAGATCGTACAAGGACGAATGGTCTCCGAAAAATTGCCGTCGCAATATGGTAGAGATTACGAATAAATGTTGAAGGCGAAATTTCCACAAGTGCGTTCTGTGATTTGAAATGCTTTGTAAGTACCAAAAGTAATAAAAACTTTTTCGAGTTGAATTCCCGTGCGATGATGGAAAAGTGGCGAACTGAAAAAAGGGTCGCAGGACAAAGCTACAAGGTCCTTAAAGGACTAATACAAAAGGGATACTCGCATGATTGTCGCACTTGCCAAATAGCATAGCGGTGGCGGAGTTTGAGCGTGGCAACAAAGAAAAACCAAAATGGAAAACTTTCCCCATTGGCGGCGGCGCGGCGGTTGAACAGTTTCCGGCGCGCCCGTCCAGCCGTGTGGTTTTCCCATCCATACTGAAAACTCAGCAGACCGCACATGTCACAACTGGCCAAAATCGACTGCATCCCGAATAAGATAAAGCACGTATAGACAAGCAAAATTCAAATTCACCTCAAAGTGAAATTTTCGGGCGACAGTCGTAAATCAGCCGAGGGCGTTGGATCGCATTAAATCATTACATCAACGGGGCGAGGTGGAACCGTTGCACGTGCGACGAATCGCAATTTCACCTGATTTTCTTCGCGATGCGCTCCGTTTGGCAGGGCAAAAATTAAATGTACGCGCACGTACGCGATCCGTTTCCACCCGCATCGCGCGTTTTTCGCACGCATGATTTTGTAACAATTTGCGCAGCACGTCCGCAATAAAAACGCCCGCGCACTGTACCGTCCATCATGCTGTGTGCGTTTTGCTGATGCGGCGGTACGCTCAGGTGCAAATCGCCGCAGGACAGACTTAGCGCTTGTTGTTGCGATTTTGGCAAACGCAGTGCATAAATGCATCGCCAAGACGGACGTGACAAACGAATGCGGGAAAACAAATTGGCACACACTTACGATACGGATACGTCTAAACTAATTGATCCGCCTCAATAGGGCCTAGTACACTCGATGAAAAAGAAACTTTTGCGTTTCGCGTGCGAACGCTGCACGCGCTTACTTAATCAATACGCAAATAACCACCCAGGCAAGCAGCAAAGAGAGGCAACAATAAAATGGCACATCGCCGCGCTCTGTTTAGCTCCAATTGGCAATTTGGTCAATTAAAAAAGCAATTTCTTTTATGATCAATTCGCGCGCTTTTCCATTGCGCTACGAGCCCCATACAATGCAAGTTCATTATCTCGACGATGAGACATTGTCCATCGCAGTGTTTGCTCTGGAAGGGGGTTGTTTGATCCATTCTCTTTTAATAAAAGCGCCGCCTTAATAAAAGTGGTGTCGAGAGCAACCCCATGTTAACAAGAAAACCAACAAGTTCATAATTAAGACCTTAATGACGAAGCAAAGACTCTTCGTCCCGAGCGCACTTTATAAATCTCTCAGCGAGCGAGCCGCCGGCGTCGATTGCTCCAGAACTCCGCCGGCGAAAGAGACACCCCGAAAATCCAGTGGCGCACAACGGAGCAACTTAATTCACTCAGCGCGGTCGCCGTCGTTTTCCTCACTTCCGCAACTTCCTTACGACTCACTCCGCTCGCCTCCCCTTCGATTCGAGTCAATTCAATAGGCTTCAGGAACCAGGATGAAGCTAAACCGAGGACCGACGCACCGAGCACCAACTTGCGAGGGCCGAAATGAGAAAAGCGAAGGAATCTCAAAGCCCCCGAACTGACATTACGTACAACAACACCATTGCCAAGCAGCAACAAAGTTCGACCCCCAAGTGCTGCAACGTAGATACCGAGGTTGGATGTTTCGTATCGCCTCTAAATTGCCAATAAATCCAGCGTGAATGTTTGCTCGGCGAGATAAGCATCGGTACAAAAAAGCACACGTCCCAGGGTCCTGGCACGCGTCGCTCACCCACAGGACTCATCACACGGCGCACAGTGAAGGTGGAGGCGCCACGTCGCGTCGTCGCTACGCAATTAACTAAACAGACCCAACGTGAACTCAATCTGAACACACACAGCACATGAAGGACTGCTCGCAGGAAAACATAAAACATGCCTTGCTCAAACCACCCCCGGAACATTGAGAAAACACTAGAATCCTGCAAAGAAGAATTCCATTAGCATTGTACAGAAGAACAAAGGCGATTAAAAAACGAAGAACTAAGCAA
>JARJDQ010008186.1:0-18693 GCA_030264215.1 Geostiba sp. GC000077 | reverse complement strand
TTTGTACCATATTTGTGCAACCTATATTTAACTAACCCATTCACTGTATTGTACATATTGTAATGATTTGGTACAAAATGCAATTTATTCAGTAAAAATTCCGTTGTAAGACCACAAAAAGATCACGAGTTCAGGGACCAAAGACGAAAGGTTCGAAAGAAAATAGAACCGTGCAGTTTTATCACTTAATCAATTTAGTGAATGTCGTAAACGCTCTCCAAGCAAAGCTCAGGTTTGTCGTATCCCAACTCTTCCGGCGTATCAATACCCAGCTCGCATAGCGTGGGCGAAATCTCTTGGATAATCCACGGATAGATCTCCATCACCCGCCCACCGCATTTATCTTTGACTGCTTCGAGAAAACGCACGGCGATCGCATAGTCGTTGACGCGCCGGCACGCGTTCAACACGGCGTTAATCAATTGCGGTTCAGGCACGAAATCCAAACCGACCACGTCGTTCATCCCCTGACGCACGTCCCAACCGTCCAGATCGGGTCTATTGAAGAAATCGATGAATCTGAAATTATCATCATGGTTCTGGGGTCAAGTGCGGTTCTAAGCGAATAACATTTCCCAACCTGAATTTCTATCATAAAACATTTTTGGACATTGGAGGAAATTTTAAACATGTCGGGAGCTTACCGTTTCTCGAGTTCTTCATCGGTGGAATTTAAGACCACAGCATGATGAAGACCTCGTACATCCTTAGCTTTCGGAACCAAAGCACGAGATGCCTGACGAAAGAGTTTTGAACCAATAATACGTAGGAAACTCTGTAAAAGAAAACATTTAGAATTTAAAAAGGTCATTTTCAGTTTTTGAGCTTGGTGTTATGTAAAATACCAAAGATGTAATTATTTAAATTGACTCTCGAGTTTTTGGCAAAAAATATAAATTGCACAAGTGGCGGCGTGAAGAATATGTCATTGGGAGTCACGCATGCCCGCGCATGACCGATGGGCAGATAGAAGAGATGTACCATGAGCTTATTTCAGCCAGGATGCCAGCTTCCGGTGGCTTTGTTCGCCCGTCCCCGCGACTAACATGCAAAACTCTGCGCAATCGACGGGCAGTCGATGTTAACATGAATTTCGTCCATCGGTCCAGCACGTACATCTAACGACCATTATTCCCCCCTCAATGTCTAATGTCCAGATATGGATAGTGTTTTCTATAGAATTTTTGTAATAGGCCTGAAACAATTATGCGCATACAATTTTTTATTTCAATGGTCATTGATGATGTACAGTGCGTTGGACGCGTGCAGAGCGCGCGCTTGTGTGGGAAAGTGACCGTACCAGAGTATCTCACACTTTACACTACACAGGATTCAATTCAACACTTGCAATCACAAATCAATTCAGCATTGGATCGCTTTTCAGACGGATATCAAATAATGTCCAGATAGTGAACGCTACTATCCACAGTCGATACTGGATCCAAAATGAAAAGTTACCCTTACGTTCCAAGCATGGTGCAAGCAATCACTGTACTAACCGTCTTGAAGATGATGACCAAAGGTAAGCATCTTAATGTTCCGGATGAAAAATGTATTAACAATCGCGGAATATCTAGCCCAAACATCATGTGGGACTGGCTCAATGAATGGCAAGGTGATGTACGAACGACTACCCAACACACAGCTCCAAGGGTTCGATGATGATATCGTTCGAGATACTGCACCTCCGTTTATGGTCTTGGAGAAATGCCAGGATCTTTGCCTTCGGGACCGAGCTTCCAATAACATCGTGCGCGCTTGTACTTCGTTTGATTTTCAACCGGGAAGTCGAATAGCAACGTTTAACGGTGGTCCTGAATATGAAGAGTCAACGTGTTATCTAACCCGTGAGCAGGCTGCACCTGAGGGCATTGGTAATCTCATGCTTGTGCCCAATAGTGTTCACTTTACTGAAGTATGCATTTCATGTAAGTTGAGGTCTCTTAGACATCAAGAGACTAACCTAATGTTACTGATGGTAAATTTTAATTGTGGCAGCTAATCGTCCTGATCGCGAGTGCCCTAACCGACGCTACATCTTCGAACGTCATCCGCGCAAGAAGCTCAAACTACCTGCAGCTGATTTGAAAGAGGTTCAAGCTTCCAATCGCAGTGAATGCGAGGACAAGTGCCTGAACGAGTTCAGCTTTGTCTGTCGCTCGGCATCCTTTGATTCCGCCATGCGCATGTGCACCCTGAGCAGGTTCACACGCAGAACCCATCCGGAGCTGTTAGAAGACGATCCCAGTTCAGATTATTTAGAGAACACCTGCCTAAATGGTATAAGGGACAATCACTACAAAAAATCCCTTGAAGCGTATTCATTTTTGTTTCCAACTTTTCAATAGCTGAGCGTCGTTGTGATGGTCTGGCAGTCTTCATCAAGGAAGAAAACAAACGCCTTGGAGGTCCTTTCGAAGTGGACCTCTTCAGCAACATCACCCTGGAGGATTGCCAGGCAATGTGCGTGAGGGCTGAGAAGTATTTCTGTCGCTCCATCGAATATGATGAAATGACCAAGCAGTGCACAATCTCCGAGGAGGACTCCATCTCTCAGAAGGATGACATTGGCGTCAGTAGCAGCCCAACGCATCACTTTTATGACTTTGCATGCTTGGACAGTCGTAAGAACCCGCGAAAATGTACTCTATTAGATTAGCATGCCTTATATGTTAGATAATTCTTCCATTTCAGCTCGCGGTTCTGAATACCCTGATAATTCGGTCACTTCGCACTTGTTCACCGGAAAACGGCCAGATACAGCGTTCCAAAGATACAGAAATAGTAGGCTTGGAGGTGAACACCATTCGGAAATTTCTGGGAGGTCACTGAGTGAATGCCTTGATGAGTGTTTGCGACAGCCGAGTTTCCAATGCAGGTCGGCTGTGTACAGTGAACGCTATCGCACTTGTCGCTTGAGCAGATACAATCAAAAGGATGGAATGCGAATCATTTATGACGCTGATTATGATTACTACGAGAACTTAATGCGTCAGTATAATCATAATTATCTGTAGTGGTAGTGGATGAAATTACTAAAAAGTACTTGGTTTACAGTTGGTACTGATGGGGATGGCAATCAAAAGCCCGATCGACCTGATCACGGAAGACCAGGTCAACGTCCTCCTTATCGCCCTGGAGGTGGTGATAGGTATCCAGGTTATGACAACAGAATCCCCGATGACCGCTATCCAGATGATCGGTATCCACCTAGCAGATACCCTCCTGGTCGTCCAGGGCCATATCCGGATGATGATAGATATCCCATGGGACCTGATCGTTATCCACCAGGTCCACCGGGCCGATATCCCGATGATAGGTACCCAGGACCCCCTAGATACCCAGGACCCCCTGGATATCCTGGTGATAGGTATCCCGATAGACGCTATCCACCCGGTGATCGTTATGGTAGTCGCGATAGATACCCCGGAGATAGAGACAGAGACAGGGATAGATATGGCGGAGATCGGGATAGATATGGAGGAGGTGATAGATATCCCGGCTATCCTGGTGATCGCGATCGTGACCGAGACCGTTATGGTGGTGACCGCTATGGGGGATCTCGATATGGCGACAGTGATAGGTATGGTGGAGGAAGAGATCGTTATGGAGATGATCGCTACAGCAGTCAGGACAGTGGTAGATATGGTGGACGAGATCAATATGGCTCTGATCGTTATGGCGGCAGAGATAGGGATAGATACGCAGACCGTGATAGATACGGTGACTACGACAGATATGGAGGTGGGGACAGATACTTGCCAGGAGACGACAGAACCAGCCGTTACAGACCAGGTTATCCCGGATCTCGACCAGGCTATCCAGGTCAAGACGACAGGTACGGAGATCGCTATGGCGGAGGAAGATATTCCGGAAAGCCGCCGTACAGTTACTATGGGGACGATAGAGATGGTGGGAATAGATGGTTCTTCAGACCTGATCGTCGACCAGGCGGACGTCCGTATGACGGTCCACCACCTTATGACCAGAGACGCCCTTTAGTCCCCGGACCTCCAGATGGACCGCCTCCGTACGAAGGACACCGTAGACCAATCTCACCAGGACCTGATGGTCCCATCTACGACAACTTCCCTGCTCCAGGAAGACCTTTTGTCTCGCGATGCGATGAAGGAGATGGCTTCAAACAAACGGGAACTCGACAGCGCATTCGCAAGGATTACGTTCGTCGATTCATGGCTGCACAGACCCTGCGCCAATGCGAGCAGGAATGCGTTGATACCAGGGACTTTGTGTGCAGAAGCTTCAACTTTCGAGAGGGACCACCACAGTATGATGGAGAGCGTGAAAATTGCGAATTAAGCGATCGCGATTCACGCGATATCGACGTCAATAATCCACAGTACTTTGAAAATACGGGAAACTTTGATTACTATGAACGATCAAACAGTCGTCAGGGTGGTGATCCAGACTGTCTTGATGGTAATTTTAAATCACAATAAATAATATTCAGACTGAAACCTAGTGACTTTTATTTTCAGTGACCCAAGTCTGCAATGACGATGGCATGGAATTCACTCTACGAACACCCGAAGGTTTCTACGGTAGAATTTACACTTACGGGTTCTACGACAGATGCTTCTTCAGGGGTAATGGAGGAACGATGAACGTCTTGCGTATAAGTGGAGCAAGTGGATATCCAGAGTGTGGAACGCAGAGATACGGTGATACCATGACCAATATTGTCGTCGTGCAGTTCAGCGACTTTGTGCAGACAGGAAAGGACAAACGCTTCAATTTGACTTGTCTTTTCCGGGGACCTGGCGAGGCAGTGGTATCATCTGGATTTATCGGAGCGGGGTAACAACAACTCCTTGATTATTGGCTAACAAAATATAACCATCTGTTTGTGCAGGAGTTCGGGAAGTCCCATCCCCATCGAGTATCTACCAGCCGAGAATACATTGAGCTCCAAAGTGCGATTGATGATTCTGTATCAGGGTCGTCCCACAACAACAATTGCTGTTGGGGATCCGTTGACTTTCCGATTGGAGGCCCAAGATGGTTATAACTATGTTCAGGATATTTTTGCTACCAATGTGGTTGCAAGAGATCCGTATTCCGGAAGATCTGTGCAGTTGATTGATCGATTCGGGTAAGTTGCCAAAGGGTAATATAAAATGATCCAATTTAAACATCGTTTTTGTTAAGGTGTCCTGTGGATAGTTATGTCTTCCCGGAACTCGACCGAGGACGTAGTGGAGACAGCCTGGAAGCCAGGTTCAATGCATTCAAAATTCCGGAATCCAACTTCCTGGTGTTTGAAGCCACCGTGCGCACTTGCCGTGAGGGCTGCCAACCAGCTTACTGCCAGTCTACCAGCGGACGTTCCGAACCATCCTTCGGGAGACGCAAGCGCGACATCAACGACACCCACGCCCTTGACATGAGCAACAACACATTGATGATTAGCACAAATACGGTCAACGAGACAACCGTCTCCTTCCCAGCAACCACTGAAAGCACCGAGGTCATCACCGAGGAGAGCAAGTCCGACCCCGAGTTCGTGCGCGAGATGATCGAAGTCTTCGAGTCGCGCGAGGAGCTACAGCAGGAGGCGCGTCGCGCCATCCCGCTGTCGGAGTCGGTCTGTATTACCACCGGCGAATATCACGGCCTAATTAGTGCAATTTTAGCGTTAGCCGCCATCCTAATCACGATTAGCTTGCTCGCAGGTATCGCCTATCGCCGGTATTGGACGGTAATGCACAAGAACATACTCGCAGATCGCGCCTCCTCCCGTCTGTCGTCGTCGTACCCGACGACGCGCAGCAGCGGCATCTCCTCGGGGCTGTCGATTTTCGCCAGCAGCGGTGGCGGCGGCGGCGGCGGCGGCTTCCAGAAGCCGTTTAGCAACTTTGGGCGCGCGCGCAACTTCCCCAGTCTGTCCAAGGACGCCGATCTGGAGTGTCCAATACCGGCGCCGGGCGGGCCCTTCGAGGACCCCAGCGAACCGATTTACACGGACCCCTCGCTCTTCGAGCGCTCGCGTAGCCTGCGAAGTATCGCGGTGTCCCAAAAACGTCGGCACTCACCAGGACCGCAAAAATAAGTCCTGCAGCAAACTGTTCGATATTCAAGCAACGGAGGCGCATGTGCGTTTTATGAATGTTTCTCTCTCTCTCTCTCTCTCTCTCTCTCTCTTTTTTATGCATATGTAACAATATAATCAATTAATATCTAATTTTATATTTTTAATTATTAGGTATTTATTTGCACCTATCGAGTACTTAATATTGTTTCATTCAAATTATCGATTATTCATCAACTTTACTAAAGGCAGAAGGGAATATTAACCAACATTACTACTAGTTACTAGGTCTAGTCAATATCTATCAACATCTGGTTTGAATATCGAACAGTTACACACACATACAATCAATTGAAACGACCGATAGTTATTAATCGATAATTTGCAATTACTTTAACGTTTAAACTGTAAACATTCACACTGCCTACTAGTGCATCATGTAGTTTATGCTCATGTCAAATTTCATGTGATTCGAATGCGTACGAGCGTAATTTTTTTTATTCAGTACCAAGTAGATTAGGATATCAAAATGGTTATTGCGTATTTTTCCCGCACGTGCGCACTGAAGTAACTCGTAAATTCTTTAATTCTTAATGTAACAATGTAACAAACAAATATGTTATTTGTAAAGCACCTCTTTGCACTACTTTATCATCAAAATCAATTCGTAATGTGTAAATAGAAACGTAAGAAGCAATGTATTGGTAAAACAAATTATAAACGTAGAAGAAAACCACTTTGAATTTGAACTCTTGAAATCCAAGAACTGAAACTAACCGCGCATGCGCCGTTACATTCGGCGAAACATAAACATCGAGACATAACCTTATCGAATTTTGAGGGAAATCGAGAATCTTTTCGGCGAAACCGATATATTTCAGTGACTGGACGTCGGTTTATCGTAGTCTTGGATTAATATTCCTGTTAATCATTAATTCTATTCGTTTAATTGCCAATTGATATCGAATATAACAGAATAACAACGATATCACCCGTATCAACGACAAAACGATATTGACGTGGTGAAATGGGAAGCAAAATAAAATTGTAAGTATTGCTGGTTGTACTTACCATTTTTGCAGAATTCTCACAGCACAAGATTGACCAAATTCGGTGTGTTGATTGCTGATGTGTACCACACTGACGTGTGCAATAAAAAATGTGCACAAACAAACGAAACGTAAACGAAACGAATTGAGCTGGTGCGATATGTATTTGCATCAAGAATGCCGCGTTACGCTATGCAACCAAATGTACACCATTTTATAATTTGAAATTTTATTTTGCACCAAATTCAAATTTTCTACTTGAACTGTGTAATTTTCTTCTCAAAATTGCAATATAAATGATATAAATGCCCTTGCTTTTGTTTTAGATTAGTATGCGGTGATATTGAGGGAAAGTTCAACATGTTGTTCAATAAAGTTGACAATATTAATAAGAAATCTGGACCATTTGACTTGCTACTCTGCATTGGAAACTTCTTTGGGATAAACAACACTGAGTTTAATTCATATCTAAGTGGCACTAAGAAAGTGCCAATTCCCACATACATTTTGGGACCGAATAAGGAAGATCATAGCAATTTATATCCAGATGAAGAAAGTGATATATGCGAAAATCTGTATTATCTTGGGAAAAGAGGCATTTACACTATTTCTGGAGGTCTGAAAATTGCTTACTTAAGTGGTGTACTAGCCAAAGGTACTGATAAAGTTGAATCTTTTAATTACACCACTGCCGATGTCATAGATTTGAAAGATATTTGCTTGAGAAACAACACAAACTATAAAGGAATTGACATTTTACTGACTTCACAGTGGCCTGAAGGAGTTACAAGCAAAACTAAAAATGTAAGATTCTTCTTTTTGTATGTTTTCTTTGTTTTCTCAACTCACTCTTTTGTTTTTTAGGAGTTAAGTGGTTTTAATAATGCCACAGTGCAATCGGCATGGCTCGCTTGTCATTTGAAGCCAAGATATCACTTTAGTGGTTTGGAAGGCATTTATTATGAAAGAGCACCATACAGGAACACGATAAATGGTGATTTTGGAATTGCAACGAGGTTTATCGGCTTGGCACGAGTAGGAAATCAGAATAAAGAGAAATGGATTTATGCAGCAAGTTTAACACCGTTGGACAAGATGAAAATCGTCGATTTGTTGCAGAAAACAACGGATGAAACTGAATTTCCTTACGATATCATGGGTTTAGATGCTCAAAGTTAGTATTTTCGTTATTTTTGATACTTTTCAATTAATCATGATTATTTTGTTTCATATTCAGTACATGAAAGAAAAAGAAAATCCACCGGACAAGAACAACAATACTTCTATGACATGTCAGCTTCCAACGAAGAAAAAACAAAAAGGCATCGACGAGAGCGATTCGAATTTGATCAAAGCAAATGTTGGTTTTGTCTCGCCAGCCCTTCAGTGGAAAAGCATTTAGTTGTAACAGTTGGTAGTAATGTATATTTGGCAGCTGCAAAGGGCGGTTTAGTGAGTGAACACCTGCTCATTTGTCCAATTGAGCACCATCAAAGTGCAGTTGGCCTTGCAGAAGACATACAGGAAGAAATTGAGAAATTTAAAGAAGCGCTGCGCAAGTTTTATGGCCGCAGTGGAAATGTTGGCGTGTTCTTTGAGAGAAACTACAAAACATCTCATATGCAAATACAAGCAGTGCCTATACCTCAAAAAGCAGCCAAGGAGTTGAAGGAAATCTTCTTGGAGGAGGCGCAAGGCAACGACATCGAACTCATGGAGCTGGAACCTGGAATGAGGCTGGATCAAGTTGTCCAAGCTAACTCGCCATATTTTGCGTTAGAATTGCCAAGTGGCGAGGTGCTTTATACGAAAATCAGAGGACAAAAAGGATTTCCGATTAACTTCGGCCGTGAGGTATTAGCACTGGGTCCAGTGTTAAATATGCCGGAGAGAATTGAGTGGAAGGATTGTTCAGTCTCCAAGGAGAAGGAAGTTCGAATGATTGAGCAGATACGCACGGATTTTGAACCGTTTGACATCACTGATTGATTTGTTTATTAAAATTAGAATGAATTGTATAAAACTTATCAGTATTTAAGACAATAAACTTTTTTTTTTCTTTGGCGCCTGATTGTTTTGTATAGGTACGATAAGAATAATTAATCGCTTCATTCTCCTGGTTCTTATCATATACGCCGATACGTCTCATATAAAAATCGCTCCCCGGAGGGCGCTGTGGAGGCGGCGCGAGCGACCGCGACGCAGCGATGTACTTCCTAGAAGGGGCGTAATAAAAAGAAAGAGTAATTAGGTATTTCCGTGCGCCGCTTTTCTAATTGCCACATACATCAATTTGCACAGCGGCCAAAAACGCCGTTTATACGAGCCACAGAGCCAGTGGAGAACTTTTTACATTGCCGCAGTCGGGATAATTTATAACGATCATATCAGTTGGCCAAAAATCGGAGTATTGTTAGCTGTTATAACTTCATTTTAATTTATAATTGACATGCGGTACAACATGTTATTGTTTACTCTTACTCCACATTCGCAGAAATGATTGACTGTTACACAACACCGGAAAAATGAAAACATGTGAAAACAAGTAAAGTCTGTTTTCTACGTTTATATTTTTTCAGCATTTTGACCTAGTAATTGCTGTAATTTTCATCGATGTTTTCTTTTAGTGGATAACTGCTGTTGTGGGGGAATGTGCTGCCTGCTGCAGGAGTATGCAGGCTTATTTGCACCTACAAACGCGAATGCGGATGAGACATGAGCGGAAAATTTAGTTTCGTGATCATAATTTGTCGCTGGTTTCTAGCGGACATGAAATTTCACTTTTAAGTGTTTCTAACTTTAACCTCTAATCGAGAGCTGATCAAGGTTATAGATTCTGCACTACTGTGCTCTGATTGGCTGGCGCTGGTGACGCAAATCCATGATGACCGACATACATGTATTCTTATTGGACGCTTTCATAATAGCAACAAGTATGAACTGCAACCGCGAAATTTGAATTTTACAATCACCTTTCAGACGTTTCACACACCTACAAACAGGGTGTTGCAGGTGGCGCAAAGTTTAAAAATTTGGCGCATCGCCCAACGGAAGTTTTTGCGTCGCTCAAATATTCAAATGATTTAAATTGTACATATGTATTTTGCCCATTTTGAGAAAAACTTTAATTCTCATTTCTGTGAGGAAAGTGGAAGGAAACATTTTAAGCAACAGTTCTCACATCCTTGTGCAGACGACTGTAAAGAGTTTATTACATTACTGTGGTTTGTGGAAATGTAACCGGTACCTGTGGTAATAGAAAACGATATACTTTAATTTTGTTCCATCATAACATACACTGTGAAAAACTGAAAATTGATGCTGCGCAAGTTTTTAATCCTTTTTCTGTTTCATGCGTTCATGCGTTGCTGAAGCTTACAAGCAGTGCATTTGAGTTTATTTTAAAAGCGCGCACGTGGTGCGACGCGCGACTGTAACACGAAAAGGCCATTAAAACAAGTGCTTTAATAGGCACAGAGGCCGTAAGTAAATTGAATGGCATTTCTAATTAAAAGCTTCATTTTGTTCCCGAAACTCGAAGATACTCCATCCCATTGTCATCCGAAATCGATGCGGTGTAACTTTAACTACTGACACTCATTGAACTGGAATATTGCGCATATTCAATTATATTTTCCCAGAAATTCAATCAGTTGCCCCGCTCTGGGACTTTATATACGGTTGGTAAAGTTGTGCGCGTTGCGCCAAACTGAAAGAAAACGTTTTGATTGCATTGTTGTTTAGTAGCGTGCTTTTACTCTTACAGCCTTACCAACGCTTACACGTTTCGCCTTCCAACGTCGCGCCGTGTTGCTGTTCTCCGATTTGGTATAAAACTTAGTGTCAATATCAGTAAACTGGATGCCGATGTGCGATGTGCTCGTCCTATACATTGAGCATGCAGCAAGGCGCCAGTTGCCAGTTGCCACATTGCCATGTCGTATTTGTCGTATTTGTTTGACTTTTCGCAAGTCTTTTTCTCGCGTGCGACCAAGACTTGGCAACTTTCCTATTTCCTGCGCGCTGCATTTTATTACCTTATTTGTGCGTTTTTCTTTTCCGCTTCTTTCTGTCGTTGCGCCTCCTTCATCGACTCCTCTCGTCTCGGCGAGTCGCAACACTTTGCTGGCACATAAAACTGTATAAAAATGTGGTCTTGGGGAATTTTCGTGGCTGCCCCTGCCCCAAGGAGCCAAGGACTGTGCCGAAGTTGTATAGAGTTCGTTTTTTTTTTGGTTGCTTTATAGCTTTTCTTATTAACCATAAAAAGGAACATAATACTCTAACTTTTCTGCAGGCAGGAGGCGAGTAGTGTTAATTAAGATTTAGTAAAAATCTCATTCTAAACGAGATCAACATGCTTCCAGCAGCATCCCAGAAACAAGCAATAATAACGTTACGTGCGATAAACCTGATCATGTTGATTTTATGCCAAGCCTTGTGATGCCATGGTGATAAAATGTAAATTCGTTGTAAATTTATACATCGCTTTTAAGATTTTAGTCAACATCACTTAACGTCCAGCATGCCAACCAGGCACGCCAACCAGGGTCATAAAGTCGTGAATAAATAATTTTCTACTGCCGACAGGCGTAATTAAACCCATTAAATGACAATCAATCTTTTCGTCCTTTAATTGCCAATGAAAGGCACTTGACGATGGCAGTTTCCCTCGCAGCAGCACGAGCGTGTGTGTGCTGATGAAAATGTGAAAATAACTCGAAACGAATTGCATTTTTTCGTGTCATACAAGTTGCGGCATGTAACTATTTCCTAAATGAACTTTTACACCCCCACACGAATTACGGATGCAAATTTTGCGTCGCGTGGGCAAAATGAAAATGTAGAATGTGCAGTAATGCACACAAACGTTAGCTCTGCATGCAGCTTAAATGGTAATTGTGCTTGTAGGTACTTGCACTCGCATAGTTATTATTCTTGTCGTCAGATGTGTATTTATTGAGACTGGCACATCCGTTGGCGACGTGCGACGACGGGCGGCCGTTATCAATATGCGGGGGGGCGCTAAGTTATATAGGTAATTAGGTTGGGCAATAATTGCACGAACCACGCATTTACATGCCGTCGCCGGTGGCAAGGGGCGCGTGTGCGCGGGACATAAACAATGTCGAATGCAATGGGCTTGCTTGCCAGTTGGGGGTGGGAAGATATAGGACTCTGCAACAACTGCGCTCCTATGTTTAACTACCATTATACCATCGTTGCCATTGTGCACACAAACACCATGCACCCATAGCATATACTTATCGCTGATCACGAAATGGTAATATTTATTAGTTGCACAAAAGAGTTAAATGCTTTCACACCGATATTAATCGCACATTGCATGGGTAATCTTTAAGCAAGCGTTAATTAATGCACTTAGTGCATTATCCGATGAAATATCAGGGCCAGCGAGCTATAATTTACAATAAGGATTAGGCGTGGCGTAATATTAGATTCCACATTGACATATACCGGTGAAGCTCCCTGAATTCGATACCTTACGCTTACCTCTACCTCTACGCAGGACCCTAGTCCTGCTATCGCCTCTGCGGTTGTGAGAGGATGTGGGTTCAACGCACAATGGGCGGCGGCGTCGGTAACGGTAGCGGGCAGGGCTGCTAGGGTGGAAATTATATGTACAATGTTAATTAAGCTCACGGCTTTCCACTTTTGATCATGTAAATTACACGAACAGTGTCTTGCGATTAATAATACAATAGGTCGTTGTCTCGTTGTCTCGTTGTCTCGTTGTGTCGTTGAGCTTGCAGCCAAATAAGGACATAATTTTCCACTAAAAATGCTAAAAGTAGGTCATTGATTTCGTTTAAATATTAATTTAATTTCCCGCAAATAAAAGCGAAACGCGTGAAACGCGTGAAATTAAAAACAAACATGGTGAATGTTTAATGTGCTAATTCGGTGCATTTCAAACTTGCCTCTGGCTACATCGACAAACACTACAGTTAATTAAATAATGTAAGAAAGTCTCGATTATAGTCAACTGCAGTCGAGTATTTGCGAATCGTGCAAATCATGAATGTAATATTAATGCCTAGTTTATTATTAATTTATTAAAATGATTAATTAATACGTTGAAATAATAATCAAATAGACACCAGTCGATTGTACAGTCGTGATTATGTTTTTAAAACATTGCAATATTTCCATTAACATTTGAATAAATAAATATGTATTTAGCAAATGAACGTGTATATGTGGTAGCCTACATATTATTATTAGTACACATTTGGTTGCATATGATGAAATGAAAAGGGATTGTTTTTTGTACTTCAAAAGTTGATAATGCATCAACATAACAGAAATTCGAAAGTGGAACAAGATAATGCGGAAATGTGGAACGAAAAAAAAGGAGGAATGAAAAAAAAAACGTGACGCTGAGAAGAAAACAGGCGAAAAGAAGCGTTGGAAATTTAATAATGTCGCAAATGGAGTAGACTTCATTATTATCTAGCTCGCAATGTAGTCTCATTACGGCTTTAATGAAATTCTGAGCGCCGAATATAAGTAGATGCTATTTGCAGTATCAAAGCAAACGGCGCGGCGGCGGTGTGCGCAAGACGCAGGCGAAGGAAAAAGACGCTGACGATGGGTGCAGTTGTACAATGTAAAGTAACGTAATGACGGCGGCGCGCGGCGGCGGCGCCGATGGGGAGAAAAAGCGACAAAAAAGCAGCACATCGGTGACGCGCTGTGCTCGGCGAAGAACGTGGTATGATGGCATAATATTAAAAATCGTAAAACACAAATGCGCACGTCGTATTACATATGCCCAGAAAGCCCAGGCAAAAGCAGGAAGAAGAAAAGAACGACAAATATAAAATTTGAATCAAAAAGAAATAGTACATTACATACTTATAGTGGAAAACACCAAATATCGCGAGGAATGTAATTCTGGTTTCCACTTGAAGTATGTACAGTACTTTATCTGCGACCATTGTCGATTAAATTTTTTTTTCGAAATCGTTTAGATCGACATTGAAATTAGATAACTGGAAAAGACCCGGCACCTAATATAAATAGAATTGATCTGAAATGCACTTTTCAAAGCCACCATATCGATCGGAAATAATTGTTTTCGACTATGGGAGCAGATAAATGTTATTAACAGTCATGTTTCATTGTTTCAAAGTGTAGGTATATAGAGCTTATTGATATTCTGCAGTCTAGGAAGATTGTGAAGGGTTGCGAGTTGCGAACAAAGATGCATTGAAACGAGGACTGAATGCACAAATGAAGTAAGGTAAGAAGAAGCCGAGACCCCCAGGGCGATGGAGAAAATAGTCGACGCAAACAATACGCGACTTTTCCGTTCATTGAGTGCTTTTGTTTTCGCAGTTCATAGTTCTTTTTAATTAAGAATCGATTTTCCTCCGAATCTCCGCATCTCTTATTTGCTGCAAATTAATTCCGCTCACAACTTTATGTCTTCAATTAAAGCAGAGCAAAAACAGCAGCTATAACTATTTTTAATTTTCACTTTTTACGGTGTTCTAATTACTTGGAGGAAATTACATTTACATTTCCAAAGGTCTAGGAATACAGGAATACAGGAACGTATTTCATTCTCCTTCTGTTATGCTTTGCTTCTTTCTTCGACATTATTCTTATTTCCGTGGTGGTAGTGTTGGGGCTGATACCTTTGGCAATTTGTCATAGTTATAAGTTGTCACAGCGCAATAAATAACGCGGCCTTACGAAGTCCTCTCGTTCGGAAGAGGCAAAAGCGTGAGTGTTGAGGCGACAGCGCTAAGCGCGCAAATAGACTGCTAGATGAGGCAACTACAATTAATAATATTTAATACATCAGTGTACGGAACGTGCGGGGGGTGGAATTGTGATCGGCCTGCTCCTTTGCTTCGCCCCTTCGCGCTTACATGTGATGGGGGCGGCAGTCTGAACGTTCTATTGGCATTATGCGGTGTTCCGGTGTTCCGGAACCGTCCGGCTTCGCCTGCCGCATGCTGCATGTGCATGTGCCAACTATGAGCTCTTTGATTACACCATGACGTCGGTTAGCAGCTCCATTCTCCCTCAAGATTGTTGTCTAATGCTCCGATGCTCTTGCTGCTATTGAGCAATGCGGCACACATTATACAGGATACTGAATAACATCATATTAAATAATATTGATGGATTATCACAAAAATAAGCAAATATCATCGAAAGTGTTTCTTTTTTTAAATTTTTATCTGTCACGCATGTTTTAGTGTTTTTTGCTGCTTATCGAACGTTCTGTACACTTGTGTGAAGCATGAAGCTTGGCGTTGTTGTGTTGTGTTCTGCGCGGCGCCTCCACCAACGCCCACCAGACTCCGCCGCGTATAATGAAATCATTATCGAATCACTGGCTGGCTTCATACGTGCATGCCACGGAATACGACGGCGGCGGCGGCGGCGGCAGCGCACAATTTACCACGCCGAAGCCAGCGGAATACGTATGTGGAGATGCCGCCGCTGTCGCATGCTCACTTCAAACATGCGCCGTATTGAATCCCATGCGAATCAATTACGGCGGCGGCGACGACGATAATCCGATAAACGGAGGTCGCGCCAATTATAAAATGTTGCAAATCAATGCGCTGCGATCGAAGACACGAAGTGTTAAACCATATCTGTGGCGATAAGGAGGAACCACATAAGTCAACTTTTAGGTGGTTTTAAGAAAACGCGAGTTAAATTGAAAATTGAAAAGTTGTTAACGGCATCGCACCAAGTTAAAGAAAAATCTTGAAATTTGCTAGAAACATTTTCCTCCACTTGCCGGAATCGAACCGCTTTCATAAATTTTACGCATTGAAGCTGGAACCATGCAGAGATTCAAGCGTATGATTATGAATGGACGTAGTGAATATTATTGAATATCATTTGCCAACGAGAATTCCCAGATTTCTTTCTAATCATTTCCTAAATTGGTTGCCAGCATGAATCTCATATCTCGACTATTTTTCTCTTCATCTTCATCTCCATTTCTACTGCTTCATCTTTTTTTCAACAGTTATTTGTCAAATTCGAAAAGTGCTAGTATGTATTAACGTTGATTCATTTATTGGCAAAAAAGTCGCCAATTAAATTACAATTTGGTCAACTTATCCGATCTAATACTATTTTTTAGTGGAATTATGAGGTTTTACAGAGAACTTGGAGTGAAATTTGTAGTTGTGAGGTTATTCCAAGAAAATGGAGTTATGTAGTAAATTAAATGACGTATTATTCAAAAACTAATAAGTATTTTGAATTTTTTTTTCAAAAAATTAAGTTATATGTAGTTCCACCGATACGCCACAGAAATTCGATCGCTAAATTCATTTCTCTTCTAAATCAAGCTGCATGCTGATTGTAAGTTCCAGGATGTAGAGTAGGATATATGTCTACCTCCTGTCTAGTGAAGAAAATGCTGCTGTCAGTTTTGATGCAACTTTCAAAGTACACAAAACAAAGTTTTACGGCAGTTCTGGCTCGCATGCCAAGCAAGTTTTTGCGTGGAGCGGGTACGTGTTTGCCGGGCAAAGTGCAACCACATCGTACACACATTTCATAAACTTTTTGAACTCGGACGTGATCTTGCAACGATAATTAAATGCAAATATTTGTCGCATCACAACACCACTCACCCCCACAAAGCGGAAAAACGGATGAATAATTACGACTGACCTAAATGTTGTAAATTTCATTACAAAACTTTATCCACATTACTTTTACAGTAACTTTAATATACGTAATAATTAATGTGGTCGTTATGTGTGCATTGCGGAATACGAAAAGACGAAAGAACGACGGATGAACATCGGGTAAGGCGAAAACTAAAAGCTATTTATTGCTGTTGGAAAGTGGAAATTTGCCTCTCGATAAGTTGGCGCGGCCCCGTCTTAAACCACTTAGTGAGTGTGAACTGGATGAGCGCCTAATTGAATTTTCCTAATACGTGCGCCCGTCGTCGGCCTTTCCTCCCTCAAACATTTTTCCAGGGCGCCGCCTCACTCGCAGCATAAATTAGTCACTCGCCGCTGTTTCTTTCTCGTTTCTCGTTTCTACCTACAGTCCTACACCTTATCAACACATGCTTTTGTGCGCTGACAAAAAGGTAGAAATTTTCATCTCGTGCCAACGCAGTGTCTTCATGCTGCATTATGCATAGCTATATTCTTAACTGCATCAGGTGAAATAACTCCACCATGGCGCTTCCGCTTCATTTCAAGCATTTCCCGCTCGGAATCCTCCACAGACTCCCTTCGCTAATAAAAATTGTATTTCCCACTGCATAGCAACAGAGCATGAAGTATGAAATATGTTTGTTTCGTTGCGGTAGCGTTTGCAAATTTAAATTTATCAAGAAAAATTGTGCCACCTGCTTAATATTAACGTTTCTATTTTTAACAAGAGTAAATAGCTCAGCCGCAAAATGTAGATGAAACCACCGTTGCGGGGGCGGAAGCAGTGGGAAGAAGTGGAAGAAAATGATCTTGAAATGCAAATGCTTTCAACATCTTGGGTTTTGTTGCCTTTGTCTTTGACTTCCGCTGCTACTTATCGCTGATCCGATAAGCCGCAATGTATTTGTATGCAGAGCATTGCCGCTTGGTTGGCGTGCAAATACGTGTAGGCATAAAGGAGCGCACGGGGCGGCGGCGGCGGCGGCGCTTCTCGTCGCTGTATCCTCATTTTGGGAAATATATTCAATTGACTTCGATCGGAACCGCCCGTCCCCGGATGCTGTGCCGAGCTGTGCAGTTAGAATCAAACGACTCGTTGAGAATTCCCATTGCGATTTTTATTGTTCCCCATTGGCTGTGTGCTGCGTGAAATCAATTCCGATGATCAGGTCTTTGGTTCTTTTAAGTTAAAGGGTTAAAGTGAAATATATTTACCACTTCGCAACAAAATGATGCTTAATTTGTTATTTATGCTATAGGGTTTAATATTCAGTGTCAAACTCACAAAATACAGGAGAAATAGGTTTTTAGGTGGAACTAATTCTCCTTTTTTTTTATTTCGTTGATGGTACTATTTTTACATACTAAAGAAAAATCTCTCGGCGCCTCCACCAACATTTTAATTTTACGGAAGTTGTTTGGTGATATACAGGTAGTTTAAACATTCCTAGTACAACGCTCGACTGCTGATAAAACAGCAAAATCAATTAAAATATCTGAAGTCATTTTTTTCCTAGTGTACATAGTTCTCCAATTAAGAACGGTTATTCATTTTTACAGACTAACACTTGATGGACACTTGATGGGTCATTATTTTACCGTTCTATGCTACTGTTTTTTTGTAACTGTGGAAATGATGTTTGATGAGATATTTTTCAATCACGATTTGATTTCATTGAAATTAACTTTGAGGTTTTGATATAAACTATTACATTTGTTCATATTTACATATGTTTATTTAAATGATACAATACAAAAAACAGGTAATTATTGAAAACAATTTATGTCAAATAAACACCAAATGTCATCTTCTCCAAGCAATGTCGCTTCAACCAAGTCGTCGCCATGGTTAGAGCGAAAAACAGTGGTATGTGGTAGTGTTAATTGTTAAATACTTATCAACAATCTTATTTTCAAA
>JARJDQ010008177.1:0-19291 GCA_030264215.1 Geostiba sp. GC000077 | reverse complement strand
TCCAGCAGCAACAATGCGCAGCATTGCGATTACAAAGAAAGTTGCCGGTGAAAACTGGTCGCCAGCCCGAAGAGAAACTTTTCTTACGCTAAAAGTTTTTCAACTGTTGCGTGAAAATCACAAGTGTTATCAATGCGAAGATCACCGATCACAAATAGATGATGTGACACGTGTCATGTATCAGCGATAGTTCATTATCAGGTCTGCTGGGTGCAATTTACGATAGCATCTTCTAAACATGTTTTCTTTCCAAAGAGATATGCAGTGACAAAATTCGCGTGCAATTTGCAAATGTGTGCCGCAGGCGAAGAAGTTGCATCCCGTGAAAGGTCACCATATTGCACAGAGTGCAGCGTGCCGGAACGGACATTAATTACATTGTCGACCGTTACACAATATTTTGCGTCCTGCGGAAACCAGATTTGGATGCGCCGCCAGGCGGTTAGATAAAAACGCGCCACGGCCGTAGATCCGAGTGATATCCGCTTCTACAACCACTACCATGGCCTCCACATGCCTCCAGTTGGTGCTGGCGGTTGGCGGTGAAACACAACACTCGACGCGGAGTTCGTCTTCAACGCGCAGCGCAAGCGGTCGCTAGTGAACCTGTTTCGCAGTGCGCATGCGGCACTTTCTTATATCCCCCTAAAAAAGTCACTTTGCGCTGCGCAAGCAACTGCCCGGATTACGCACGCAAACTGCCAATAAAACCAACGATAAAAAGAAACATTTACCTACATAAAAAAAAACTTTACAGTTGCTTAAATTAAAAGTGTTGACAAGTGAAGTTATAATATTTCAAGCAAAGCTTTTTAGATGTGTTGAAAACAGCATAAT
Organism: Geostiba sp. GC000077; assembly: GCA_030264215.1. Lineage (NCBI taxonomy): Eukaryota > Metazoa > Arthropoda > Insecta > Coleoptera > Staphylinidae > Geostiba > Geostiba sp. GC000077. The sequence continues at coordinate 18,454 of JARJDQ010008177.1, read as the reverse complement.
GATGAATTATAAAGTGTCCTATGGACGCGAAGTGTTCTGGAGGACGCATTGTGACTTTTACTGCGACTTTTTGGACGACAATGAATCGGATTATTCCAATTATAGTTACCCGGTAAAACTAATTATATTTTACGCTATACTGAAAAGTTCCAAAGCTCGAGGGATCCCAAAACCCGTTTTAGCCATTGACCATCTTGCAAACGGTATTTCTGATTGATATCCCAATTAATGAACCTATGCAGACATTAAAATACAAAATTCACATCAATACGGTATTACTACTATTAAGTCTTCCAATTAGGATTTAGTCACTCACACCTAATATAGCAAAATCTGGGATCCTTCATATTTTATAGCTTTCCTCAATTTTGGGAAGTTGTTGATTATAGCGGTAGTTAAACAATGCTCACGACTTTTACGGAAGCTGGTGTGAACCAGCTCATGTTGGACCTAGTCTAGAATGCTCCGGTGAGGTGTAAATGATATGATAATTGGTCCCCAAAAGATAAACATCTTTCACATCATCGAATCATCATTGTACTACGTTAGAAGATTATTTTGCTCTAAATTCAAAAATTCTTTATCTTCAGCTTCTTTATACTTCATGTGACTCTTGGACTGTTTGACTTAAAATCAATTTCTTGCACTTCCTGATTGTATGCAGTTATTCGACTCTCTTCCGTGCTCTAGATGCTTTCGAACGGATGGTCCATGGCCATCCATCCTAACTCCACTCAACCTCAACCGTACGAGTAGTTGGTAATGATAATGATTTGCTCCTTTGAGCGGCAACACCAACAGTTGTTGACGCCTTATCATGAATGGACTATATTGAAGATGAAGCCGCATCTCGTTCACCGTTCACTTAATTGCGATACATTACCACACACTTTAATGTATACGTCCGTCAAGCACCTCACATAGTAGCAATATTAAAGAAGCCGTCAATTAAGGCAGATTTCTAGGACATTCATCTGGAGCAAATAGCAACTTTATCAATTAACGGTTTTCGTAAAATGTTAATATTTGTGTCTTTGAACTACCGGTAGCATGTTACATCAATCTTTGTATCGTTATGTAAGGCATTTTTTTTTTATGAAATGTCTATTTTATTATATATTATGAGTTATGTTATAGAAGAACTCGTTTTTGGAATGTTAATTACTTTCTGCATTCTCTTCGTTTCCGCTTCGTGTTTCGCGACTTGTGTAGAGACCTTAAAAGTGGAATTTCGGCATCATCTGTTTCTTCTGGTGCTTGTGTGAACTCGTTCCAAGTGTTGCGGGCTTGGATTTAATTCCTTCTTTTCTCAGAATTATAACTCGACGTTTCTCTCATATATGCAGGAATTATCAATTTACTACGCGTCATAATTTCATAACAATGCACTTTGCAGATGGAACTGAGCGCTGGAACGAATTCCATCTCTAGCGAGTTTACCGACTCCTCGCAGAACGAATTTGATCCGCAGGACGAACTGCAGCGCGTTAAACAGCGGCACGTCCTCGGCGAACTCCTCGAAACGGAACGGATCTATGTCACAGAGCTCGCTTCCGTCATCATGGTAATTCGATTTCTGCATTTTCTATACGAAAGACAGTCAAATGATGTTTTAATGTCTATAATAGGGTTATAAAAATGAAGCCGTGGCAAAAGACAACTTGGGACTGGTGCCATCAGCATTGCTGCAAAAACTCGACATTGTCTTTGGGAATATCGAAGAGATACACGAGTTTCACTCGAACGTCTTTCTCAAGGACCTGGAGAACTGCATATCGTCTATTGATCTAGTCGCATTGTGTTTTGTACAAAAGGTTGGTTCTTAGGTCTCTTAGGTGGAAGTGTTTTTACGTTATCTTGGTTTTACAGAAGGATGTCTTCAATAAACTCTACACCTTCTACTGTCAAAACATTCCACGTTCCGAGCAACTTCGCGAAACGATAGTCGACCACAGCCACTTCTTTCAAATGTGTCAGCTGAAGCTCGGCCACAAACTGCCGCTGGCCGCGTATCTCCTGAAGCCCGTGCAGCGGATCACCAAATACCAACTGTTGATTGCCGACCTTCTCAAATACTGCGACGACCCAGCCAGCTACAAGCAGCTGCAGATCGCGCTCGACTGCATGCTGATGGTCCTCAAGTGCGTCAACGACAGCATGCTGCAGATTAGCATCACCGGATTTCCGTTCGAGCTGCCACAGCAAGGCGACCTCCTCCTGCAAGGCTCCTTCTCCGTGTGGGCGGAGAACAAGAAGGACATCCGTCTGCGCATCAAGCCCATGCAGCGCCACATCTTCCTGTACCAGAAAGCGATGCTCTTCTGCAAGCCATCAGCGAAGAACACGCACAACAAGAATCACTTTCAGTACAAGCACTATCTGCAGATGTCCCAGATTGGGCTGACGGAATCGGTGAAAGGGGATGGAAAGAAGTTCGAGGTGTGGCTGCAGGCAAGACAGGAGGTGTACACGATACAAGCGACCACGTTGGATCAGAAACAGGAGTGGGTGAATGCCGTCAAGAGGGTTTTATTGAACCAGCTGGAGGAGCTCAAGGGGGAGAAGATTAAGCAGTACACCGCGTTGGGGCACAAGTAAGATGCACTGGATCTCCTTCCCAAAACAACTCTTATCTATTTTTGGTACAGGCACCTACGTCAGACGACCTCATGGGAGAATCGTCAACAAGTGCCCGCCTTGAACGAGGACAACCTGCATCGAGCAATGAGCCTTGATGTCGATGCACGAACCAACGAGGACGATGTGGCGGAATCAGCGGAGGGCAACAGCTGGTCCTCGGACTTTAGCAACAGCGAGGACGAGGACCCCAACCCCGCGATTCCGGTAAGCTTCAAATGCTTCCCCCTCCATCAGCAACAATCATGCTCATCATAATGAATCACCACATCTTACCAAACCAATCATAGGTCATAAGTATTAATATGATTTGCTTGTATTTATGCTTCATGAAGCGGCGCCGCCGCCAAGATGTACAGTTGGGCTTGTAAATCTCATGTTTAATTTATTTTCGGTGTGTTTGTGGTCTGTTTCTCGTTGCAGTGGGCGGAGGCTGTGAGGGGTCGGTTAACGCAATTCTTTGTCGGCGCCGGCGCGCACACGTCGACGTTTTACGTTACAAATTACTAAAAACACACACCACACACCTGAAACCCGTCACGCTCCCACCAACCCCCCTCAACCCACCAACATAATCACGTTGTCATTTATTAACTCGCGTGTGTAAATAGCGCACACGAACCTCTAATTCGTAAGTCCGAGTTTTATTTATTTTTTAATGCAAATTTTATTGCTACTCTGTTTGTCTTACTGTTCTCACTGGTTTCAGTATGGCTAATGTCAATGTCCCTAACCAAACTGCTGTAAAAAAGATGATATAACCCGCAGCTCTTGATGTGTGCACGCTTTTTACTCTTAAGTGCCAATGTACTAACACAAGGCTCACATTTGCTCGGTCCCATATGTTTCTGTGTGTCCTTCATCAAGGAGTATTGTGTGGACGGTGGACATAACCATGTTTGTCTCCTGTGTTTCGCAGAGTGGCCGATATGCAGCGCTGGCGGACTACTGCGCGGTGGGCAATAGTGAGGTGAACATGCGCGAGGGGGACATCGTCGAGCTGCTGAAAGTCGGCTGTGCCGGTTGGTGGTTTGTCAAGACCATTGGTAATTGCCATCAACCTAAATGTTACATCATCTAACCATAATTGGTGTTGCAGGCACGGGCGTTGAAGGTTGGGCGCCAGCCGCTTATCTCGAAAGCGTGCACCGCAAGAGCTCCAGATGCAGCAGTCGCAGTCAGGATCGCCTCAACGACCATTGAAACCCAAATGAAAGAGAAATTTCGATTCTTTACTGGAAATGTGATTGAGGATGGCGGGGCACCGACTGATCTGCCAAGTTGAGCATCCGTACTTCATGTATAGCGCGTAGATTATAGATACGCAGAGAATACTTTTTAAAAGTGTACATAGAGAAAACATGCTCAGATTCTCTATGTTCCACTTTTTTTACAGTAAAGAGGAAACACTTTGTGATTAGGTTTAACACACATGTGATTTTCGGGCTAAATTGTATGTAGGAGTCAATCGATGAATTTTATCATTTAAGGCTATCAATGTTTGTACATAGTAGAGAATATTTAAACCGACAAGGGCAGAACTTGACCAAGCATCATCTTCATTCGTCAATTTTCCAAACGAAATTATACTCCAGTCAATAATCTACTATCTACTACTCAACTATGTACTACAATCCCAAGAACATCAATATATGGCAGATGCTAGAATATAATGTGGCCTTAAATTATTGGGCCAGCATATATAGATTTTCATGTCTTTGATTTGTACTCTACCAGAGTTTTGATTTGACTTGACTTCCGGTGGAGGTGTGGCAGATAGAGCATAAGTGAGGTTACGTTGAACGCAAAAGACTTGAAAATCTTTCTACATGGGCGCATATATGCTTGAATTTCGATTCTAAAACCGATTGCTACAAAACTATGAGTATTACTAATTATACAACAGTACACAGTACTTGAGCATACCATTTGTATATTAATATTGTAATGGATAACGAATTATGAAGCTTGCAGGTGATGTTATTTAAATGTATTACAAACGCATAGGAGATAAGTCGTTAGCTCACAGCTAAACAGCAACACAATGCAGTAGAATGTTTAGAACCCTGAGCCCATGTATTATGGTGGAACTAATTATACCTTCTTTAGTATGTAATGCATGTAAAGTATTTATTTGTAAATAGTTTTAATATGATTGTTACGTTGGCAGTACTTGTGATTTACTTTTATTATCACAATTAATTCCCTTTATCCTAAAGATGTGATTATCTACTGTCCTGGATGTGAGTAATTGAACATACCTTGCTGACGATAGATAACATATAGATACGAATTGTATGACAAAGCCAATTATTTTTGAAATCAGTCGTCGCTACGTGTTCGTAAAGTGAACCACTATGAGCAGATGTGACCTTTATCTGGAGAACTATGTGGGCTATTACGCCGGAGGAGACACTATCATTGGCCATGTGCCCGTTACATTCCACAGCGATAAGGAGATTAATGGTAGGTGTTTTTAATGCTCACCCTTACCCGACCAGTTCATGTGCATGAACATTTGCCACCCATGTCACAAACACCAGAAGTCTCTGAACCTGAAGCCCAGACAGTGAAAGGGCAATGCGCAATGTTGTTGGAAGTGTTCAAAATTGAGGTTAAGTGCATTGTTTTCTAGGAATATTCGTCAACATTAAGGGCAAGGCCCAAACCTCCTGGACGGAGACCGAATCGTATTATAATGTGTATACCAAGACGACTGAACTCAGGTCGATTCTCTACCATGGATCGCAGGTGTTTATTTCAAGGGAAATCGAACTGTTAGGTTAGTGCATACAAAATACTAATGGTGGCGCTGAAAGACATTTTTAACTTTGTTATTTTTGTTTCAAGATGGTACTAGAACAATAGCTGCTGGTGCTTACAAATATCCCTTCAGATTCACACTGCCAGAGAACTTGCAATCGACGTTTGAAGGTTCTGTTGGCAAAATCGAGTACAAAATCAAAGCAGAAGTCAAGAGATCCATGCTGAAGTCCAATTACAAAGCGAAGTCTCCAATCGTCATCGTCACACCGGTCAATCTCAACTTGAACCCTAGTTTACGCGTACGTATTAAAGATGCAGGATGCAAATATAAGGAAGAGTTGACTGTAGGTTTCTTCAAATATTCCAGAATCCAGTGTGTACAACTAGAACGAAGAACACGTACTTCTGTTGTTGGAGCAAAGGGAGCATCACGGTGGAAGTGAAAATGCCCCAAACTGGCATCGCCATCGGCGAGCAGGTACCGCTGCATATCTCCGTGCAGAATCTATCGCGGAGCAATATCGACCAAATCAAGTGTAAGGTGAAGAAAATGACGGAATATATCGTAACTTCACCGGATCACAGGGCAAAGCGCGATTGGGCCACGATCTTTTCGGATTCCTACGGCGGTGTGGGAGCACACGGGGAGAACACCTACGACAAGATGGTTCACATCAACAGCGCATCGTCGATACCGAATTTTATTAATTGTAGCATTATTAAAGTCAGCTATAATCTGCGGATTACTTTTGTGCTCAGTGGGATGCACAAAAATATTGAGATCAATATACCCATCACCGTGGGTCACATCGCACTCAGCGGGATGGCCCCGCAGGAGGTGAGTACTGCACCTCCTAGCTATGGGTTCGTGGGTCCTCAACCAGCGTACAATCCTGATGTCGTGCCCGGTATGCCCGTACCCCCAGTATATGCTTCGACATTACCATCGGCTCCATTAGCTTCTGGGGCAGAAGACCAGGCAGACAAAGACTGTAAGTACCATAGTCAACTCTATACCGTCCTTATAGGTATAAAAACGTCAACTTTGTTTTAGTACCAACTTATGACCAGGCTACCAGCTACCCAATGAAGAGTTAACTAAAGCTTAACTTTTGTTATAGGTATATTTTTATAATCACAATAACACATTTTTAAGCATAGAAGTTTAGCTCTACCCACTATACCCACTCCTACTGCCCTCGCTCTCCTCGGTGGAGGTTTTGCGAGCGTAAGCTCCTGTGGCCGTAACACGACTACTATACAGGGTGTATCAATTTGGGTAGTCAATGCCGATATCTCGAAAACTACCAAGTATACAGGAGTTTTTTCAGATGAAACTTGTTCAGAATTTAATGCCTAGTAAAAAAGATTACTGAAAATTTGCAATAAATTTAACGGTTCTCGAGTTATACGTCAAAAACCACGACCATGTTCGACCATTGTCAATCTTTGAAGCTCTGTAACTCGAAAAGTATTAGAGAAAACTTGTTTTGATTTTAATAAAATAGTAATGGATTTATTCAGGGAACAGTTTTATGTCATCAGAACAATTTTCCGGTTTATAATTTCCTGGAAATACTGTTCAGCTATTTTAAATCTGGTCGCCCTATTTTTTTAACCGCATCGGAACGAGAAAAAAATTTGCTTTTCAAAGATATGAAACATGGTTATGTTCTAAGAGTTTCTTACACGGAAAACCGGAAAAGTATTTCAGGTAAATTTTGGCGGTAAATTTCAATGTAAACGTGGCAACGGTGCTACATCCAATAAAATTTCTACAACCCAATTTTTTTGAGAATTAATTCTTCACCATGGTGTATAAAATGCATATATTATCGATTCATATCATTTTTAAAGGATTCAAAAATGCATGCAACGACCCCAGTACGACTTGAAGACTTTTTTTTGGCGAAATAAATCTCAAATCAATGTAGGTTGAGTCATCTATTGTCAATCGGAAGTTTTAATATTTAAGCATTTAAAATAACGAGAGATGTCTCTACTTACATCATTTTTTGATATTTTTTGATCTAGTCTGTGATATTATTTAATCAGGATTTTGATTCCATTTGGAATAAAAGTGTTTGCACAAAGCTAAAATCTTACTTTATCAGCAGTGTCAGCAGCAAGGCAGCAAAGAAATTTCACCAGGCAAAATAATTTAGGGAATGATACAGTAGATGGCCGAACTGTCGTAGCGTCGATGCGTCGTGCCCACACTGCCCACTCGTTCCGTAGTCCGTAGTGGTGCGTGGTGTAAGTGTGAGGTTGTAATCATGTAATATGGCGGACCAATACACTAGGTCCACCTGATTTTAAACACTATTAAATGATGTACTATTATAACAATTGAGAGAGCAATAGAGTTCCAGCGTATTCAAGTTGTGGAATAAATAATCTTGTGCGTGATTTCAAAGTCAAAACATCAAAATGGCTGAACTATACTCCAGGAATATGATGAAAGTCGCTGTGGCGAAAATGCTACAAACAATCGGTTGGAATTCGATAAATTCAACGCCCCTAGAGATTTTAACGGATATTATGGTACAATATGTGCTACAAATTGCTCGCTCTACCCATGATTATGCCAACGAATGTATGTTTCATAAGGATTGCACCGCTTCTGATGTTCTTCCGTTTGTTTACATTCCTTATTGATTACAGTTGGTTGTGTGAACCCATCACTGGACCATCTTGGTCTGGCATTCCGAGATTTTCACGTAAATCTCTCTGACCTGGAGGAGTATGTTACATATGTTACTTTTGCACCACCTCCAACTCCAGTGCCAAAGTTTCCAGTGGCAAAAGAGGATAATTTGAACTTTTTAAAGCCAGGAAGCAAAGAAGTTATTACCCGACCAGTTCATGTGCATGAACATTTGCCACCCATGTCACAAACACCAGAAGTCTCTGAACCTGAAGCCCAGACAGTGAAAACGCCAGATTCAGATGAATTTAATGTTACTGATGAGTCTGCATCAGCTGTGTTTAAGCGACCTGCAGATGTTTCACCTAGCGATTCATTTAAGAAACCCAGGTTGACTGAGGAGGAGGGCAGACCAACCAGAGAAATCAGCAGTGTTATTATGACCACATCTGGGTACATCTCGCCAGCAAGAGAAGGCAAAATGCCTGAGTCTAGAACACCAACACTTGCAATTGAACCTGCTTCATTAAGACCATCAACGCCACCACCAAACACTTCAAAAGCCCCATCTGTTGTTGCAGCAACAGTTGATGCTCCTACCTATCCACCAGCAAGTGCATTTGAAGGTCCTGTAATACCACCAGCTAAAATAAAACACAGCAAGAAGGTAGAGAAGCCAGAGAAAAAGAAATCAAGTAAAGAGTTGTTTAAAAATGGCGTAGTACAAGGTGACGCGCCGGTTAAGAAACCGGAAAAGGTTAAGAAGCCGCCCAGAGAGCCGAAAATCAAGAAACCCGCCACACCGAAAAAGCAACAAGCAAGCAATCAAGAAAAGACCCCTAATGTCTCCCCTAAGATGAACAAAGCCTTAGCTGCTGCGCGAATGAAGACTGAGCGTCTCAATACGACAATCACACCCATTCCCAAGGTGGATAAGTTGTCCAACGAACCAGATAAGAAGAAGGCGAATATATTCAAAAAGATTTCAAACGTCAAGGCGGAAAAGGAGGGTAAAGCGCCCAAATCGGAGATACGCACGCCAGGCCATTCGCCGGATCTGGTGATTGATGAACCAATACCATTGGAATCAAAGTTAAATATCCCGCTATCCAGCGATGTGACCATTGAACTGGTGAATGCCGCACCGACAATGGACAAGTGCGAGAAGCTATTCTTCGATGACGAATCACCACCTAGCACGCCGAAAACACCCGACATGATGGTGCATGCGACGCCACCGGTTCCTCCTAAGGAAAAACGCAAACGGAAAGACAAAACGAAGGTTAAAAAAGTGATAAAAGCGACTTCACCGCCAGAGGTGGAGATGGAAAGACCCAAAACACCCGAAGCGCATATACCTTCAATGGTACCGCCAAACTTTCCTGCGTTTCCCTCATTTCCCGCTTTTCCCGGCGTTGGTATGCCCAGTGGGCTATCGTGTCCCCCTCAGCTTATCAATCCGCTGATTCCTATGAATACAATGAATCCAATGAATCCAATGAATCACTTTTTTGGTTTGAATCCACCCGGAATTCCGGCGTTCTTGAACCGCCCCGGTTTGCCACCTTTCATGCCACCATTACCTGCTGTAAAACAAGCGCCAAGCCCGGAAGTAAAAGCCAAGGTAATGGCGGACAGCACTTCAGTAGATGTCTTGGATTCAGCGATAGAGGTCACTAAAAAGAAAAAGGACAAAAAGGACAAAATCAAGAAGAAAAACAAAAAAGACAAGATGAAGAATAAGGAGGACAAGCTGGAGAAGCTGGAGAAAAAGAAGTTAAAGGAGGGTAAAAAGGAGAAGATTAAGAAGGAGAAGAAGGAAAAGCGGAAGGAGAAGGAGCGCGAGAAATGTGAGAATGTTAATCTAAAGTTGACGTTGAAGATTGGTGGCGAGGTCTCGCCAAGACCTGACACACCAGATAGAAAACTGTAATGCCGACAGCATTCAGAAGTGTATTTTGTACTCATTGACGTTGAATGTTTTAGAAACATTAAGCCCATCATCAAACGCGAGGAAAGTACAGTTCCAGCGGTGGAAGTAAAGCGCGAAATGTCCCCAGAACTGGCGAAAATATCAGCATTAGTTACTGGACAACCCAAGCCAAAGCTATCGCCAGTCGTACCAACAAGTAAGTCAAAGTTTAGAATATGGAGAATAGTTTCAAAATAACGTTAAACATTCAGTTCGTGATACCGTGATTGTTAATGGTTACATTTGAGAAGCATCGATTAATTACCGTTTTTATACTTCTTATGTTTGTTCCAAAGATAATATATCGCCCGAATCATTTCATCTTCACGTGAAGAAGTCAATGTTTAAACCAAATCCTAGCAAATTTCGGTGTAAAGAGCCTAAGCTGGAGCCGGACGCTGGCGAAACGCACGTCATCCCACCAGTTAAATCGAAGTTTATCGTAAGTAACGAGATCAGCAACTCGATAAATCACTCAGCATCGTAACTAGGAGCATCGTAACGCAGGGCTTCATCACCATCATTCACAACACACAAATCAAGGGCATTTGACGCAAAAATATGCGGGGTTATATTTTTTTAAAGTGGGTCACCTCAAACTAAAGAAACTAACCCTGTATATAAAATCTGACCTAATTGCTGTGTCCCTGTGCCATGTGTCATCATCGCAATGATTGCTATACCTGTACCATCGGTTGTATAATGCGGTCCAAGTGTGCATGGTGACGTGTTTGTTATGCCGGTTTTTTTTTTTCAATTGTACTTTCGACACTTAATATGTCTCAACCCTCCCTGAAAGAAAACAACACGCTTGACCAATCATGTATCATGAGTCTCTAAATCATGTTGAGTGTATTAACAGAAGAGGAGGTTAAGGAAGAGAAGGTCTCGCCTCCGCCGCCGGCGCAGCGGGCGATTCCGGGCCCCGGCCGGCCGCCGGGTCCTGGCCGCTCGCCCGGTCCCGGCCGCCCGCGCATCCATCCGATCAAACAGAAACCCCTAAAGTCAAGCAAGCGCCAGGTGCCAGCAAAGGTAAGTTATTCACTCTCGCTTGCTAATGTCCGCTGCACAACTGCCCGTGAACGCGAACGCAAACTGAATTCTAGCTTGCGATTGGCTGAATGTCAAAAATTTTGACAGAATTTATGACATTGAGCCAATCGGAAGCCAGCATTCAGTTTCCGCTCTCGTGCTGTCGTGCAGCCGCCTTAACTCTTCCCTCTTCTAGACGTGTTTGGCTTGGGTGTGGGTGTAGGTAAGGCTCTAAAGATGAGGTTATGCTCACATACGCTAGTTCTAGTTTTGTCCCAATGTCTGGTCCAAACAATGTTATAACGCAATGAGGCGCATGTGAGGATACCTCGACTTATAGAGGGCTCTAAGTGTAGGTTGCAATCTGTATATTTGCCTGTCGTTGTGTGGATGTTGAGTTACGAAAATCATATCATCCTCACAGAATCGCACACACATTCATGATCGTTGCATTATTGAGTCGATATTTAAATTGATCAGCTGCCTGCTAGCTAGGTACGGAGCTATGTAATGATTGCGTGTGCCATTCTGTCTCAAGCAGGACTCCGATGGCAACGAGGTGTGGATCTGCCCAGCGTGCGGACGGCAGGATGACGGCAGCCCGATGATTGGTTGTGATGATTGCGACGCTTGGTATCATTGGTATACACATTCAACACAACACAAAACACGCAATTAACATGCTCTTCTGCAGGGTGTGCGTTGGCATTCAAGTGCCTCCAGACGAAACGGAAAACTGGTACTGCCGACAGTGCATCGCCAAGAAGCAGGAGGTCCTACACACCGATAAGAAGAAGAAACGCAAAAAGAAGGAAAAGAAGGAGCATTAAATATTACATTTTGTACATACACTAACTTTATTGCGCCATCTATGGGTGGCTAAATCCTGTTGTTAACCTATCGATTCAATCATGTTTAAGATCACTACGATCACCAATTTAAAATTCTTGACTGGGACCGCTGGGACCTAACTCGGGAGTGTATGTAGAAATAATCAAGTATAAATAACATCTATCGCAATTGGAAATTCTGAAGCAATCCTAAATACGAGCATTCCAATTGTCCGGCTCAAGAGCGTTCAAGTGTGGTATACGTCGCAATTCTCCAGTTTAAACAAATCCTTTACATTGCTTATCTCCCATCCTGGGAGTATCCCCGTGCTATCGCTCTTTTCAAATATCGTGTGATATTCGGGAACTGAACCTCCGTTCAGAATATCCTTGTAAGCATCCAGGTAGATCGACAGGGGGACGACGCTGACTAGTGGCTTCCTTTTATAACATTCGGTAGCAGCAGAGCTCTCCTTGTGTGCTCCATAACCCGTCAATCTCCGATTTTTGGCCTCCATCATCTTCTTATCATCCGTCCTATTTTCTTCCTTATCCTTGTGGCGATCTGGCTTCTTCTCCTCAGTGTTGTCGTTCTTGTCCCTGCTCCTGTGATTGCGCTTGTCACTGTTCTTGTCACTGTTCTTCTTACGAAACTCGGCATACAACAGGTCATTCTCCTTCTGGAGTTTGTCCAGCTCCACAAGAGACCTCTTGTGGTGCAGCACAGAAAACTCAATCAATTGCTTCATCACCATGATGTACTCATCGTTGACGATTGATGTCAACACTGGGCATTGAAGCTCCTCGTACCTGTCAAAGGCAGGCGGTGCGTCAGTCTGCACCTCCTTGGTGCGGCACTTCTCCCAGTTGACCTCCTGCCTGATGGTGGGTTTCGGGCGCTCCGTGATGGCATCCAGCAGACTTGCAACTTTATTCTCAATGTCTTCGAGCAGATTCGTATGCTGGCGATGCGTTTGCTCCATGCGAAGCGTGTGCTCCAACTGAATGGCATCGCGATACAAACGTTTGTTCTGCGTGGAAATCACCATCTCCAGCTGCATCTTGTACTGGAGCATCACGTTGGAAGGCAGCACTGCGCCGTACTCAGTCTGCGTGCCCGTCTCGCACTTGCCCAGCTTTCTATCGCGATATCTGCTGAGAGCCTTGTAGCGCTTGGTGAACTCCGCCCGGATGCCATCCATGGTTTCGCGCGCCGGTACAATCTTAATGCCAATGAAATTCCTCCGTACGATAAACTGCACTTCGAGTTTTTGCGGAATGTCCACGGTGACCACCTCCTTATTCCGGAAGCATTCCGCAATCTTCCTCGCCGCCAGCTCATAGTTGTTCTTCCCAATGACGATGCTCTTCTTCAGCTCATTGGACCAGTTGGAGGGCGCGTCCTTCAATTCGAGGACAAACGGCACATTACACATCTCCAGCATGCGCGGCACCAGCCGGCAGATAAAATCGCCAAATATCTTTGCGTCCACTTCAAAGCAGATGAATTGAGCGTAATTCAAAGACACCAGAAGCACGTAGCCGTTGGCAACCAGCAGCGGGTTGAAGATGTTGTGCACAAACGTGCTCAAACGAAACATGGTGGATTTATGCTGCTGGCAGAATTCGTGCATGATGATCTTGTACTCGGGGTAGTCCTTGAAATTCATCATGGGCAAACGTCCATGTAGCGCAGTGCTGGGTGGGGCCACCGGAGGCCTGTCTTGCAATAGGGAGACATTCGATGAGGAGCGTTGCAGTTGCACAGAAGGCTGTTGCACAACAGGCGTTGGTACCCCACGCTGCACAGCAAGGAAGTGCCCACCTGGAGGCAAAGTAGAGATATTCCTCGCCACCCGCGGTTGTGCTGTTGCATACGTTGTATTTGGTTGCTGTTGCTGTTGATATCTTCTAGTAGCGTTAGAATTACTATTACCTGTTGCACTTGTCGCTATCGGTGGACGTATAGCAATATTTTGCAGGATCTGCACATTGTTCTGCGTAGGCGGGCGCACGAACTGATGATCCAGGTTGACGAACTGCTGTCGTGGTTGGCCTCCGCGTTGTACTTCCATCGGCACCAGCATATTCTTGTCGATTACGAGCACATTGTCCAAGAGTGGCATAGACCCTCCGACGGTGCTGTACACTTGCAATGGTGGATTGTCGGCAATTTCGCGTTGCACTCCTTTTAGCGGACGGGCGCGGCGTTCCGGCTTTACGCGATTTTGTCGATTCATTTTGACTAAATTATTTTAGACCAGCAAAGACTGTGTGTCTGCTTGCAACTTCGCAACTTGTCTGTGCCTGGTTTTGCGAATAAACAATGTTACATTTGTTTTTCGTTGTCATGGTTACCACGCCGCCTACTCGGATCGTAAAATTGCTTTCTTATATTTAATATTTAATATGTCATCAATCCAGGATACATATGATTATTAAACATAACAGAATATTCGAGAGTTTGAAGTTTCATAACATAAGAGTAGACATTACAGGAATTTTAAATTTTCATCACACTTATTCTAAAAGCCGCTGCACAACTGCCCGCGAACGAGAACGAAAACCGAATTTTGATTGGCTGAATGTCAAAATTTTCTGATATTCAACCAATCCAAAGTAAGTTGTGCAGCGGCCATTAAATAACTGACAAACATTTCGTTCACAGTAGGGAAGCTGATATGCTTGCTCGTTGCAAATTTCGAATGAAAAACTTGTCCAATTCCAAAACCATATTGCATAATAATAAATAAGAAATTAAGTCGAAAAACTGAGATAATATAGGAATAAAAATGTTTACATAATTAAGTAAGGTTATGTACTATGTAGTATGCAGTCTAATTTTTTTGTTGTTCCGCATGTTTGTTCATTTTTAAAATATTCGCGTGCAATTCATTCCGCTGGAGGGTCGGAGAGCGTTGGCGCATTAAACGCCACCGTGTCGGTGATTGGCAGTGGTTTAGCGACGCCGATGCGCACAACGCCCTTGGCGGCCCCCTTGAGCGCCTGCACCGCCTGGTCCAGCGACGCATTCTCCAGCACCGTGTCGTTGACGAAGAGCAACCGATCGCCAGGTATGAGCCGTCCGTCCATCTGCGCGACGCCGCCCGGCACAAGACTACGAATCACGATCACCGTGTCGTTGGGATTGATTGGATCCTGATAATCGAGAATAGAAAAGCCCAGTCCTCGCTCGCCCTTCAACAACTCAATCATCTGCGGCTCAGCGCTCCACATCGCCAGCCCAGTAAGCGGCTCCAACGACCGCGATTTCATTTTGCTAAACGAGATCTCCGGTGATCCCGCAGCAGTAGCAATCGATCCATCCGACTTGGCTTTGACAAGACGATCGGAAGCCGGAAGGAGGTTCTGCAGACTACCCCCAAGACCAGGACTGCGTTCGTTGATTGAGTGTTCTGCTATGAGACTAGCGGAGCGTCCACACACCATGCGCACAGTGAGTGGGAGTTCCTTCAGTATGCTGACGACTTCATGGTGATTCATACCTAACAAACGATGCCCGTTCACCTCCAAGAGTTCATCGCCAGAGCGAAGTTTGCCGTTTTTACCTACGGGGCCTTCGGGCAAGATGGAGCGGATGTAGTGGTGTGGGCGCACCTCCTGCCCGTCTTCCACATCCACAGTGCCTTCGAGACTGATCCCAAGACCACCACGCTCGCCGAACTTTTGCAGCTGTGCGACGACAATCGATGCATCAGCGCCCAACGTCGACGACCATTTTACGCGCAGCGCTTCTTCCATAGCTGGCGTTAACTCCGCTTGGTACTGCTTGTCGTGCAGGAGAGCGAGTGCGGCATCATTGCGAGCCTCCACTACCGGCGGGTCACCTTCGCGCTCCAGATACCTGCAATGTATTTCGAAATAAATGAATTCAAACCAAAGATCGAACTAAACAAGGTGAAACAAGGCCAAACAAGTAAAATACATCAAAATGCATATGAAAGAAGTAGAACAAGCGATCAATTAGAAGAAAACGTTTAAAAAGAAGACACAGGCGGACGCGGACAAGTATTTCGTCGAAGTATTGCACACACAACAAACACAGCACATTGGCTATTGCTTTCGATTCGATTATTGCGTTATGATTGTGATTTTGGTCAATCAAATTTACCGTGCTTGCAGCTGCTTGGCGGGGCTAACGGGGGTCGGCTTGGTTTCGCTGGCGGCGATCGCCTGCTGCAGCTGCTCGAACTTGGGGCCATGCAGATAGCGCTCAAGCGCCAGCTTCACCACAGCGCCGCTGCTGCGCAGCACGTCCACCGCCTGCAGATTGGTGAAGCCCTGCAGCGACACGCCGTCCACCTCGACGATGCGATCGTTCACTTGAATCTTCCCACTCACATCAGCAGCGCTGCCTTTGCTCACGCTCTTCACAAAGATCCCCGACAGCTCCTCCTTCTCGCAGACATACCCGGCGATGGTAATGCCCAAACCATTTAAATCCTTGCGCAGCTCCACAACGAACTTCTCCATTTCGGGCATTTTCATCGCCAGATCCAGATTGAGGAGCGGCAGTGAGGGTGACGCTGGGATGCGTGATAGCCCCGCGGCGCTCGCTGGCGGTGGATCAAAGAGGTAGTCCTTCGAGTCCGCGTGGAATATTGCTTTGTACTTGTGCTGGATGAGGTAGCGATCGAGCTCGGCGGGCTCGGTGAGTAAGCGCGTCGGAACTAATGGGGCCGTACTGCTGAGGTACTTGTACTCGGGGGCGGTGAGGTCGGCTGGACGGGCGACGACGAGGCGCACATGCGTGCCCGATTGTCTGAGTACGGTGGCTACCTGCTCGGAGCCCATTTCATGTAGATTCACATCACCAATCTGCAAACAAATCCAATCTGGTCATCACAGTCCCATCCTAACCTACAAAACGTTGCATACTTGCAAAATATGGTCACCACTTTGTAGTCGGCCATCTCTATCAGCAACACCACCAGGTAGAATCGTCTTAACCACCACACCCATGGTTCGAACACCGACGATACCAAAACCCAAGCCGGTGCCGTCGTTCACCAACTCGATGGCTTCCACTTGCGCCCATTCGGTGGTCAGTAGAGTGTCGGAGCCAGCTTTGGATGCATCGCTGACAGCCGACGGCGAACGGTGTATTGCTTCATCATCAGTTCTGTTTGAGCTCAACCCTTGAGCTTTCTGGATCATTCGCATTGCCTATAAACAACAATTCCAATCAAAACCATCTCAATAACATCACCATGAAAAACGTACATCTTGATGTGATAAGTTGTGTTCGGCAGGCATCATCTTATCCCCACTAAACTGTGATCCAGGCGATCCTGGAGAAACAGGAGCTGAAGGCACCCTCTGCTCATCAAAATCTCTGCCATGCTGATATTCCTCTCCATAGCCAGCATCATAAATGTCACCTCCTGGTGGTACACTCAGTGCCAACTCCCCAGCTGGGGTGATATCAAAGTCAACAGGCAGAATGGATGGATGTTGGCCCAGCTGCTGGTTCAGCTCACTTAGCGAGTCCTGAACAGTGACAATACTCCGGAAGATTGGATTCTCCAGCACTGATATTAAAATGTTCAAGTCACCATTGGTGTTTGCAGTGAGTTTGGGGTCATCCAACTCATCAACAGTGTGCTTGATGTCCTCCAGCAGCTGGAGGGCACTTGAAATGTCTGCATTCAAGTGCATCATTTAATGATTGTAACTTTACAAGTTAGCAACTTAACAAGGGCAACTGTGAATATGTTCTCTACAATATATCACATTTGATTGGTTATTGTTTATGTGTCTAACATTCAAATTGAAGCCACAAACACCAAATCGAAAATCGGTCGATACGTTTAACATGTGAAAAATTCGATTGCTTTTCCTGTCTGCGTATATAATTACAATAAGATGCGGGATGGCGCTATCGATCGAACTGCGCTGCTTCTAGGTTGCTGGTAAGCGAACGAATATGTACAAATCGCCGCACTGCTGAGCACTATAATTCCATTGTTGGATTGGTGTCGTCGACTCGCCGATGTCTCGATGGCGATAATATAGTTGTTATATCATTGCGCATCAAAGTAACACCGTTGGCTGCATTGTTGCTGGTGGCTCATGGCGCTTGTTTGATATGCTCGAGGACTCGCCGCGATGTTTATTTTCTTTATTGTCTATTCTGTTTTCTGTGAACGATTGCGAGGTTGCGACGTGCGAGTGGTAATGAGGGTAATGCAAGGGTAATGAGGGATGACTGGGATCTGGGATAACCGTGGGGAGTGGGGATGGTGGGGATAACGGAATCACGGAATAGATCAATCTAATCACGTGACATTGAGGTTAGAGTCATCTCCAAATCGCACAAATTTTACCCGACTGCTTAAACCCAGTCGAATAATATCCGTCCACCGAAAGAACATGCACAGTATAACGAAACCATCGCAACGGTCGGGTTCGGCTCAAAGCTGTAGAGCGTGGCGTGGTGTGGTCGTGGTGTCGTTGGGTCACAGCCACAGCTCACAGCTTTGAGCCGAAC
Source organism: Geostiba sp. GC000077 (assembly GCA_030264215.1). Lineage (NCBI taxonomy): Eukaryota > Metazoa > Arthropoda > Insecta > Coleoptera > Staphylinidae > Geostiba > Geostiba sp. GC000077. Next base: position 59 of record JARJDQ010008177.1, on the reverse strand, counting down.
CCGACCGTTGCGATGGTTTCGTTATACTGTGCATGTTCTTTCGGTGGACGGATATTATT
>JARJDQ010008176.1:0-10262 GCA_030264215.1 Geostiba sp. GC000077 | reverse complement strand
ATACAAAGAAAATTAATCTATTTGAACCGAAATTGTGAAAACTCGACATGTTTCTAATCAATCACTTGATATACAGTCAAAATTTGAATCAATTTAGCTGCATTTGAAAAATCAGATTGCCAACTTTAACGCAATTTTTCTCGTAACCACAAAAAGTTTGCCAAAATTCCTGGTGTCTTTCCGCCAATTTTGGTCCACCCTGTATATTTTTAGCTCACCAACTTTAGTAACTTACTTGTAACGTTGTAACTTGTTTGTAAACATAATATCGTACTCAGGCGCACTCTATTTTTGTCCTTCGGGGCCTTGGGCGGTCTTAAAATTAGGAGATTAGAACCATAAAGCATGTTTCAGATGCACAGGTGAGCAAATCATATTTTTTATAAACTTATCATATACATTCGCGATTCGACTAATTCATTGTTCGTTCTATGTTGCGTTCGTGCAAGAAGAATAGAATTAGTGATTAACATGATTATAGACGTCTCTGTATCGCATTAAAAAATGACTAATGAGTGAGTGATGCCATCAAATTGTAAATATGCTTTCTTCATGATCCCCACTCAAGCATGTTCATCTCCACTATACATTGCACAGCTAATCTTGATTGACGGTACCTACTTATATTAGCGAGGTCTATTTGGTATGTTTCTACTATACAGGGTGGACTAAAATTGGCGGAAAACGACAATCTTCATATCAAAAATGCTGAGAGACGAGGTCCTCAAAATTTGAATATATAGGTTACAAATATGCATAATAACAAAATTATTTTTCGTTGCACAGTTTTCTCTTAAATAGCATTTGCTCAGAATGGTTAATACTTTAAGTCAAAGTAAAAAAAAAAGAATAATTCTGGTAAGACGTCGTAGAAATATTCGAATTTTACCACAGCTGCCATGCAACGATAAAGTTTTGTTATTATGCATATTTGCAACCTAAAATATTCAACTGTTGACATAAACTACAAAGTTACCTGGAGCGTTTTTCCGCCAATTTTAGTCCACCCTGTATATGGTTATAATATTTAATGCCAATGTTGATTACGTTGCTCAATGAGCGAACATAACCTCTACATCTACACACGGTGTTCATCTCGGGCTTCTTCACTCCTAGCTCCGTCAGCTCTTGGCTGGTGGTGCATAACGTGCGAGACAAGATAATTTACAGTTTTTGGTATGATTATATATTGTAAATTACGGTACTCGTTTAGGTAGGTGGTCTCAGCATCTCTGATCTCTCTTCTCCCCTCCCACTCGTGAGCCGACACTTTTCGAGTTTTGATAGTAGATATACTATACGCCGCGAAGAAGATATTATGATCAATATCCAGCGCGCGGTGTTGTCTTATTAAGCGCTGGTATAGATTGATGCCAAAGGATGTGTAACCAATCCTTTTGGAGGGAATACCAGGCCCAGCCTCAGACATGGACTGCAGTATGGACTAATAGAGCGATATAAGTACATACGTGCTATAGCACCGTATACATGAATTTCAAAGTCTTCAAAACGTACATGGTATATCAAACTTACAGAATGTTTCCAGATTTGTTTATAGCACGGCCTACCATGTGGGTGAAACTTGTCAGAGAAGCTATAAGATTTTTAATTTTTTTTCTGAAAAAAAAGATATTGATCTGAGAAATTTTAGGAATTTTGATTGAAGATTATGGAACACCTTGTATTGATGGTACAAATTGTGCATGCGTGTGGCATTATGAAGATGAAAGATTAAAGACTCCTGGCTGCGAGTCCTCTCGAGATGAGGTTGATGTCGGCAGGCTGACCGCCTATGGCAGCACTCTCTTGGATTTGTTGCTTCTTTCGCCTTCCACCCAGCTCCCAGCTCCCAGCATCGTCCTGGGCTTTGTCGGCTGTGTTCATTGTTGAATGTGTAATAAGTTAATTAACTCCATCACTCCATGAACTCCCATAATCTAACACTAACATATCCTAACCAAACTTTATAATTTGCACACTTCTTCTATGACTTCCCAAAAACACTGAAAGTGAAGCTTCAAAACATCAAAACTCAAGGGTTGAAGTATTTCAGTATACTTCAGGCAGTAAGAGGCAAGCTGGTAATAGGCAAATGGCGTACTCTCTCGGATAATTATAACCGTGTTAGTTGAGCTCGTTAAAGTCACAGTTTGAGCGTGACCGAGGCATACACACGCCGAGAGCTTAATAATTACGTCGTTATGACATTGAGATCTTCAAATGCTCAAAACCACTCAAAGCAGCGTGCGTAACTGCGATTCGTGAAAACGTGAAAAGTGAAAATTTGTCATCGCCATCTTGTCGTCGCGTCGCGTTTGAAACTTGGAAACAAACAGGGAGACAAATGAGCGACAAATGTGTGGAGAAGCTTCAGTAACATTTTTGCTCCAACATGCTCCTGCACCTAAAACATACTTTACGGATAACGGTACTAATTTTGTGGAATGAAAAAACTTTCAATATCCCAAGGGCTGTGCTCTGCGCGTTGTTATGAATTAAGAGACTTTAAAATATGTCAAAATAATTAAAATTGGTAAGTAGCAGAATACTAGACACTATAATCGCTAAACACGTGACGACAATATACCTACCAACAGTTAAGTACATATAAGACATGAAAAGCGACTTAGGACATCGTAAAATCCGGTCCGTTACTATCAGAGCATTAAATAATAAAATAATTAAAATTAAGGCTGTGGTCCTGTATAGTTTTAATGTTTCGAAGCGTTTTAAATCAGATTCCAAGGTTATAACTATATAAGAGAATTAACATAGGCAACCAAATATACGCACTACACAGTCAGCCATGCTGAAATACCTTGCTCATTGCTCATGTGTGCATATGAGTTATGTTTATGTCTGAAGCTCTGAGTGTCTGAATGTCTGAAATAAAACCAAATAAAAGCTAAATCCGCATTTTGTGCTGCAGCTTCTTGTACCTTGCTCCTGGCTTACTTCTTACTTGTTTATTCAGTATTCATCGGTGAGGCTCGCACCTCGCACCTCACACCGCACCATACATCTGAAAAACCCTGCATCGCCTTTGAAGGCGCGCGGCACCTGTAATCCACTTAATGTATTCTTTCTCCGGATCAGCGTAAATTACGACCAAGGAGATAATTGACAAGCATGTAACGCGGTTTTCTAGTATTAATGATCGGCTTCGGCCGCTGTGGGGCCGCGGAGCGGTAGCTTCTTTTCAATTTCGTTTGCCCAGGCTGCCAACCACCTTTTTTCTTTCTTCTTCCATTGCGTATAAAAATTATCCAACGACCAACGTGCTCATCGCACCACGCATCCAAATATAACCGCATTTATCAAATATCATGTTGGATGTGGTGGTTTTATAGCTTAGAAACTCAATTCTCGATGCTTCAAATGCGTTCGAACAAATGAAATGGGATGATGGAAGAAATGGAAATCGAACGGCGGCGGCGTGGAAATGTGTTTTAATTTTAATGCGCTCGTAAAATATTTCATGGTGCATGCACCATGCACGCATCGCTATACAACTGCAACTACAAGTATGGAGATTATGAACATTAAACCTTCAAGTGAGGTTATGTGGTGTGCTGGTGACGAAGGATGTGACGGCTGCCGGTTGGAATTGTTGGCATTTGCCGTTGGAAACTCCACCGTTTTCCGTTTGCTTCGTGCATTTCATGCAGGAAAATAGATTAGTTTTTATGGCTATTGTTTAAGTTTATTTTCCATTGTTTTCTGTACTAAATTACATCTACTACCTACATTGTATCATAACCCTAACCAATAATAGTGATTGTGGGGTTTTTATCCTGTTTTTAATTATTACTTACTTATATGACTATTTCTTTTCTCAATGAGGAATACTCTCCTTAAATTGTAATTGTTTTTATTTCTTTTGAAATTAGCAAAAAGGTTCCTTATTACAGAAATATTTATTTCCAATTTTTTTATGTCCTTTTTGAACTCGTAAATTTTTGAATATTTTGATATCCTAATTACTCACCGCGCAGTAGAAATGAGTCTCGATACTCAAAAACTTAAATAATCGAAGAATCATTTTTTTCAAGACGTGCCTTCTTCACTAAAAATCCTTTTTAAAAAATGACAATAGCGATTTTTTTAATTCCTCTTCTCTTTCCTCCTAAAATAGTTAGAATATTAGATGCAAAGATTGGATGTGAGAAGAAATCAAAGAAATAGAGATAGAAAGTCCGCCAATACCGCAGTACAAATTCTGATATTATATTAAACACTTATATTTAATAAAATGCATGTCCATTTACAAAGTTAACTTTGAAACTTTGGGCTCTTGAAGAGCCTAAACGAAGACTCCCAGATAATTTTTAAATTAAAGTTTTCGTTTCAGAATTATATACCTACAAGAAAACAAAACCAGAATTACCCTGGTGGTTAATTACCATATAGTACCGTTTACTTCAATAACGGTGTAACCAATTATCAATTTGTTTTCTCTAATGACTGAGAACAAGGAGCAATTGTCCTTGCTCCTTTCTTGTGACATAAATTATTATATTAATAAGTGCCGAATTGCACTCTAAAACATATGAAAAACTAGTACAACTGCATCTTACGCAAGACATATCATGTGCTTTTGGCGTTTTATTTTGACTTGGGACTTAATCTCGTCATGCGAGGCATTAAAAAGCGTCGCGCGCGGTTCGTGTCAAAGACGTTTCTAATTAAGTAGCCCCCATGCGCCATGCGATTTAAGAGAGATTCCGTGCGCCGCGTCGCAAGTCGCAACCGCGACTAAATAGATTGAAATCATCAACGTGTGCGTTTATCTTCCCATCCTCGTTTCTTTCGCCGTGATGGCACACAGCATATGCAAGGCATATTTAGATAGATGGGCATTTTGGCTGGGGCTCGGGGCTTTTGTTTCTCTTTGATTCGTCCATTCGTGTTTGTCTTGGATGCGAGGATGCGACCTGCGAGATAAGTTACAAGCTGCAATAATAATTCAACTAATTGGTCTGCGTCGAGCGGCGAGTGCACAGCAAGCGCATGCTTAGGCAAGCGGTTTAAATTTGTTTTCGGTGCGCTTGCGCTTGGCGTAATGAGAAGCTCATCGGCGGCCTGGCCACCACCACCACGACGACGACGACGACGACGACGGCGACAGCGATTTGTTACAGTAAATCGGCCGATGCATGGAGCCCCGGCAATGCGGCGGCGTCGTTCAGCTGTTTAGCGATGATCATATGTCATTCGCTTCCGACGTGGCTGTACAGCAGGGCTATATTCGACGAAGACGATCAGCTAATAACCGAGGAGGCAACTTTGCGACTTGAGGATGTGGCAGTTAAAATTAAATTTCTCTTCGTTCAGATTCATGGGATCTGGGATCTGGTCTATCTATCTAGATCTACTATAGTAGGTTGTTGGTGGCTTGGTGGCCATCTTGAATCTTGTCATTTCCGTTTCACTGCATGTTGGTGGTGACCACATCATTGTCAACATGTCAACATCATTGTCCACAACCAATCATTTTGAATTGAATACCGGAATACCGTTCTGGGTCCCCAATCTCCAAAGGGTCCCAAGACTATGGAAAGAAATGAAGAACAATCGTCCATTGTCAAAATTTCAACTCTAGCAAGACCAACAATAATGTGGTTCAATAGCTTTTTATGGTCAACGTCATTCGATGCTATTGCTTCTATTGCTTCATCCTCGCCAGGTCCCCACATCAGTGGGTCCCAGGTTACGTGGCTCATGTTTAGCGTTACGGTAATTGTCACGTTGTTAATGCACTCGTGTTCGGTTCGGAGTTGTCGGACGTCGGACGCATCCGTCTCCAGTCGCGAGATTGTTAGCCATTACCTTCCAACGCTTCCAACGCTTCCACACGAGCCGCCGCTCACCTCCAATCAGACTCACCATCTCCTTCTAGCTGGGTGCCCTGCAGTCGGATCGGATGTTGCAACCTGTGTGTGTGTGTGTGTGAGTACGGGACGTGTTGCTGGATGGCGTAATGTGCCCCGCCGCGGCTGGCGGCTCTTGGCGGCGAAGATCAAACGCGCCGCGCTTGTTGGGTGTTCTATCGTATAACAACACATTTACAAGAGAATACACAAAACACCGAAATGATACAGGCTAATCAAGAGCTGAGCTCGCCCGGCCGAGGTGTCTGACGAAGAGCGGCGGATGCGGACGAATATAGAGTGGAACAGGGACGTCTGGCAGAAGTGTGGTGAAGATGAAGCACTTCGAGCGGTCCGCGGTTCGAACACGCTGAGGACCGAGGTCTTGAGGAGATTCATGATGTTGCTATTTATTGCCGTGTCGCGCGCGCGGCGCTTTTCTTCTTCCACGACCAGACGACCACTGACGTTATAACGACTTATCAAGCGGCTCTCCAGTCGGTGGGGCCGACTATGACAACGACGAAAAAGCGGGAATGCGAAATCGCCCATCGCTCCATCTTGATTAACTTGTTTAATTATGGAATGGCAAAATGGCAGAGTCAACAAAAAGAATATGTAATTACTTCATTCAATTTGCTCAGATTTGCTGTTCTCTTGCCCAGACAATTTCATGCTGTTTTATACAATCATTTTTAGAACCAACCACGAGGAGTATATTTGCTTTGCATTAGTCATACATATAGGTTACAGGTCTGGAGGGACAACAAATTGCGACCTCTCAGGAAATGAGAAGCAACAAATCGCCAAAACCCAAAAACCCTCTAGAACTCTAACCTTCATGACGTCCCGTTAATAGGATGTCTAATGTATTGGCCAAACTAGTGGCGCCCTCACAAAGCAGCCAAGCAGGTGACTATACCCGTAACCAATTTTGTACTTCACTAAACTAATTGAATTTAGTGAAGTGAAGATTCGCTTAGTGCAGGTGAAGCTACCCCATTGGTATATCTATACCATGAGACCGGCGGTTGTCGATATTTATGTAGTATTTGCAGTTGGTTGCTAATTGATTTTCCATCATGGTGCGGGCGTCGGATGTCGGAAGTGTTTGGGCTATTACATCACACAAAGGCCGACGCCGACGACAGAGAATGAAGGAATAATTAGGACGGACGTGCAAGGGTGAGGACCTGAGGACGCAACTCGCCCGCCGCTTGCTGGTTGCGCTTGACTTGAGAGGTTGCGACTGATGGGATACTTTTTGGGATACGCCGCGTTTGGTGGTTGCGGGGTTATGCTTTCGGCATGGTTTGATATTGCCTTGGAAGTCGCAACTCGTACAGTTTATGAGTTTATTGGACGGAACATGCCGACGCTTTCGAATTCGACCGGAGCGGCCAGCGGCGTTTAATAGACGGCGCCAAAGTATCCGATGACGGATACGGACAGGGATACGGATAAGGATAACATTCCAGATAACTGAAGCTATAATGGGAGGCATCGTAGCAGTCAGTCCTAATGTCCTTAGCCCAAATTTTTTTTGAAAACGTGGTCGACAATGAGGTAGTACAATAAACAAGACGTTATTTTTTAAGAGGACGGAGGACGGAGTTAGAATTCCTACAAACCCTTGATTTAAAATAAATTAAAGTCCAGTAAAAATTCAGTTCAGTCCAGATATCTAAGAATATTATAGAAGATTCCTGATTTGGATTGAGACTATAGGTCTAGAACCAACCTCTTTGGGTCCTTCCGAATTAACACTGTTTCTGAAGTCAAACTTCCTTTGAGGAGGAGGATGAGCAGCTATAGTTTCCCATAGAGTGGAAATCAAGCAAATATCGACAGTGACCGAACACTGTCTCCTCTAATGGGGATTTCTACAAACTTTTGATCATCCAGGGAGTTCATTCAAGTTTTCTGTTAAAGTACAAAAAGTGAAAGTTTGCCGGGTTTTAAAGGGTCCAAATCACAACTCCCATAATAGCCACAGGTTCAGTCGAGTCAGAAACCTTAGAACATGATAGAAGATTTTCCTAATTTGGATTGAGACTATAGGTCTGGGACCTACCTCTTTGGTAATATCGACAGTGATGAACATTGTCTCCTCCCTAAAGTATCAAAAAAGCGTAATGCGGGGGTCTATGGAGATGACTTAAATCACGAAGAATGTTGTAAATTCCAAAAGCAAAGAAACAATAAGATTTGTTTGTCTTAACCTTAAAACTACTTGAAAAAAACATTCCTCAAAGTCTGCGTCTCCTGGTCTCCGCAAAACGACCAATCCTTTGGTCATGTTTACCAACATTTACGAATGTTTAAAGAGTCCCGAAATATTCAAGTCATATTATAGTCTGCACCGCCACACGTTTATTGCTTTTGGTCTCCGCTCTCCGGTAAGAAGAGCAATACGCAATATGTGGCGATACTGGCGATATTATTGCCCGCCCGCCGACGTGGCGGAGTTTTTGGCACCGCAAATTTTTGTGAAATTCCTCGTTAGGATGCGTTGTTTATTGCCGCCTTTGTGCCGCCTTTGTCGGCGCGCCCAGCGTTGCGTCGGCGTGCCATTAACTTCAATGCACGCGCGGCTTGCACGGCTAATTGTCACATCGTAAACATTCCGATGGGGCCCTTGCCGAACGCCTGCATTCGGCGATTTGAAACGGCCGCCATCGCCACCTGGAATACAAAAACCGCACAAGAGCGAGTGCAAACAAAAACCGACCATTTGTGCATATTGCATATTGCATTACGATTGCTATGCGAAATCATGAATTGAATTCTGGGTAGCAAAGGGTGAGTGTAAACTTGGTTGCCTATCATAACTGCAGCTATCTAAATCAGACTGTATGCTGTAGACCTGTAGAGAGCGCGCTAATAGCTGAGCAAATACTGGCCTGAAACTGGAGTCACGTATCCCAGAGTCACGTTTTGTTCCTATTCCTAATGCATTGGAAATTGAATTTGAGTTAGATACAGGTGCGCGTAGATACAGGAGTTCATCGAATAAATTGACATAAAATCATAGCCTCGCAACTTTAGCACGAGATTTCTTCACATATTGTGAGAGAAGTTAAAATTATCTATCCAATAGTGTTAGATACAAGTGTGCGGTGAACTTTGTTTGTTGAGAAATGTGGGGTAGAAAATGAGCAATGGACATAATCAACGTGCCATGCGTTTGTCGAATAAATTGACAATTAAATCATAGCCTCGCAACTTTGGCATGTGATTGCTTCACATATTGTGGGACAAGTTAAAATTATCTATCTAATGGTGTTAGATATAAGTGTGCTGTGAACTTTGTTTGTTGAGAAATGTGGGGTAGAAAATGAGCAATGAGCATAATCAACGTCCCCCGCGTTCGTCGAATAAAATGACGATTAAATCATAGCCTCGCAACTTTGGCATGAGATTTCTGGACATATTATGGGAGAAGATAAAATTATCTATCCAGTGGTGTTAGATACAAGTGTACGGTGCACTTTGTTTGTTGAGAAATGTGGGGTAGAAAATGAGCAATGAACATAATCAACGTCCCACGCGTTCGTCGAATAAAGTGACGATTAAATCATAGCCTCGCAACTTTGGCATGAGATTTCTTAACATATTGTGAGAGAAGTTAAATTTATCTATCCAATAGTGTTAGATACATGTGTGCGGTGAACTTTGTTTGTCGAGAAATGTGGGGTAGAAAATGATCAATGGACATAATCAACGTGCTATTCGTTCGTCGAATAAATTGACGATTAAATCATAGCCTCGCAACTTTGGCATGAGATTTCTTCACATATTGTGGGAGAGGATAAAATTATATATCCAATGGTGTTAGATAAACTGCGCGGTGAACTTTGTTTGTTGAGATATATGGGGTAGAACATGAGCAAGGGACATAATCAACGTCCCACGCGTTCGTCGAATAAAATGACGATTAAATCATAGCCTCGCTACTTTGGCATGAGATTTCTTCACATATTGTGAGAGTAGTTAAAATTATCTATCCAATGGTGTTAGATACAAGTGTACGGTGCACTTTGTTTGTTGAGAAATGTGGGGTAGAAAATGAGCAATGGACATATTCAACGTGCCATGCGTACGGCGAATAAAATGACGATTAAATCATAGCATCGCAACTTTGGCATGAGATATCATCACATATTGTGAGAGTAGTTAAAATTATCTATCTATTGGTGTTAGATAAACTGTGCGGTGAACTTTGTTTGTTGAGAAATGTGAGGTAGAAAATAAGCAATGGACATAATCAACGTGCTATGCGTTCGTCGAATAAATTGACGATTAAATCATAGCCTCGCAACTTTGGCACGAGATTTCTTCACATATTGTGAGAGAAGTTAAAATTATCTATCCAATAGTGTTAGATACAAG